>JAABKK020058010.1:0-10055 GCA_011634745.2 Catotricha subobsoleta
TTCTTTTATTCAAAACACTCGATTTAATCTTTTGTAAATCTGTTCGCTCAATCGAGTGAGTTAACGAACGCGCCGTTAATATACATATGGTTAATAGTTAATCATGTAAAATATAGGTTTATAATATTGACACGATTTGCAAAATTATTAGGGGCCGTTCATAATATACGTTTCGCATTTGGGGGGAGGCGAGTCTGTGTATACTAAAATATATCATTGAGAGGGGAGGGGGTATGCCATCAAATAAAATTTATATTAAATATGCTTTGTCAAAAAACCAACTATATAATTTTGAACATGTATCATACGACTCCATCTGTTATTCAATATTGGGAATAGTTCAATAGCATTATTTTTCAATGCATTGTACCCGTCGCCGGGAAGTACATCATCAACATTTGTGGGTAGAACGTAATACGAACTAAGCGCAACAGACATTTTCTAAAGACATCCAGTTTTGCAGGTCATAAATATAACTAATACTTTTATTAATAAAATACGTATATTTTAAATTTGTAGATAGTTTTACGTATATAGGGGGAGGGGGGTCAGCCAAAATATACTTCAGGTATATTTAAGGGGAGGGATGGTTAAAAAATCGTGTTTTTTTGAATACTTATATTATGGACGGCCCCTTATGTAGTTGGTATGAGAAGTTATGTGATCATTTTAATTATGTGATGTTTCTTTCTGTTCGATATATTCATGATATTTATCTTAAGGAATGTTCAACTTTAATTAAGTATCCAATTCAAAAGTTTTGATTATAGCCAATTTAAGATATTTGAAAAAAAAAAAAATTGGAAATTATAATGCAGTTATGCACTTGGAAAAAATGCTGACAGTTTTCTTCTGAACCAACAATTTGCATAACAGAAAATAAATTAATTAAAGTTTGTTGTACGTAAATTTTTGAATTTAAATCTATTGGCCATCCAATAAAATAAACTATAAGTAGATATATTTCCCACTTAACAGAGAGCACGAATAATAAACTAAATTTTATAATCATTACATTAATCAGCACATAATTTTATTATATTTATTATTTGTGGTTCAAATAATAGATATAGTTGATTAATTTTAGTAACAGAACTTTAATAATATAAATGCATGCATGCTGTTGATTTCTCAGTGAAATAATATTTTTAATATATTTATTTATTCTTTATTTATAATAATACATCATTAATTTTAATTTTCTTATATGTACTTTCATTTCTAGACTGTAACTAAATTTTGTACAACATAACCAGAAATAGAATATAATGATAATTACAAAACAGTCAACTTCGATTTAAATCGAAACACATACAATTAAAACTAAGCAACACAGTTACATATTTTGTATAAAAATTCAATGATGACAAAAAAATTCGTACAAAATATGTTTTAATATTACATTTTATGAATATTGAATACCAAACCAAATAACGAGTATTTTAATTACATTACTAAGTATATACTTATGTGCCTAATAAAATCACAAAAATTCTAGATTTATTTAATCAATTAATTTGAAAAACAATTAGCATTAGCATGAATGAACCAATTGCTGCTTATCAATTTAAATAAAATGTTTTCCATATTTATAAAAAATATAATTGCGAAATCGTTTAAATAAAAAAAAAAAGGATTTGATTTTAAATTATGATTTCGTTCCGGAAATTTTAAACAGAAATTGAAAATAGAAAGAAAAAAACTGTGCGCGTATAATATTCAACTATGAAGTAATTTGAATTTTGTTGTAAGCATTTTTTGTATCATTTTTTCTTTTAAAACACCAGAAAAATCAAAATATGTGACGTCACATTGAATGATTCATCTACAACGGAAAATTTCAATAGTACACAACCAGTCAAAACTTTCTTACGACTCAAATGCGAAATGATCAATAAGTGTTTTATGTCAAATTAAATCAACATCTAAATGAACAAAATATTAAAACCAAAGTTCGGGTTCAGTCAGAAATTCTTAATTTTTTTGTTTCATTTCGCACAATGTTAAATTTTTTCTCTACTTGCAAATATTTTTTCGAATTTTTATTTTTAGTACGTTAACTTTATGGATTAATTATTTGAATTTTGAAAATAAACGAAATTTTAAATCAAATTTATAAATTCAATTTTACATGAAATCTACTCTCCCATTTATACATAAATTTTAATAAAATTTCCTATCATTATTTTGTTTATCGTTTATTGAATAATATAATTTCAACCAAAAACTTAAAACGCAATATAATCAAATAAAATAATTTCATTCCATTCACGCATTTTAATTGGAAAATTTCTTAATTCCGTTAAAATTCGGATTCTATCTTATTAATAAATTCTGCAAATGCGACAGTGGGTTTCCAGTTTAAAATATTAGTGTGTTGAACATATTCTTATTTAAATCTATAATAAATCATTCAAAATTTATGACTTAATTAAAAAATTTCACTGTAATAAAGATCCGAATTAATTATTCAATTAATCTAAGAAATATATAGAAATAAAAGGCAAATGAAGTTGCAACAAGAAATCAGTCAACATTTCAAATGTAATTTTGATTTGATTCACACATTTAAAAATAGTTCACAAAAGGTGACCTATATTATAAAAAGAATAATTTAGTTTTTTTTAAAAAAAACAAATATCATATTTTACAACCTGCACAATGTAGATGTTTTTTTTTTATATAGAATTAACACCGACTAGAAATACTATTCAATTTCTAGTTAAAGAAAAATTAAAAATGTGTAAACATCAATTAGAAGCCGCATGCATTCAAAATCATTATTGGCGCCATATATATAACAACTGATTTAGAATTAAGAAAAAAAAAACGACGTTAGAAGAAAATTATACAACGAACTGGCACATTACAGAAAAATATAAATCAATCTCTATTACAATGATTTTCAACGAAACAATTTTTTTTTTTTTTCTAAAATGATGATTTCGAAAATGTGTTAAATTATAAAAACATTTAGATTAAAGTTCTCTTCAATATTATTTAACTTCTTTGTTTCTATTATAGTGTTTGAATCTTAAGTATAGATAAATAACACTGTACCACAAAACATTTCTCAAAGCAGGAGACAATTTTTTCTAAATGTATTCAGGGTCACGAAAATGTTCTATGAAAAAGTTGGCTTTGTTCTTGTTTCGGAGATATAGCTAACAATGTGTTTGTCGGACTGGAGGTCTGTAGATGCATTACATTTTCGGTCAAAATTTAAAAAGTTATAGCTTGATTTTTTCAACTATACATCACTTCAAAAAAAGGTTATAAAATTACACAATTTTTAGTTTTAGTTTCATTAAAATTGGGGATTTACTCGCAGTGGAAAAAACAAGTGAAGACTTGGGGTCATTTTTGTTATTTTTCATCCATTTTTTTCAGCTTTAGAATTTTTTATCTCTGAAATGAACCAAAAATATTCCCGTGTTTTTCACCCTATTTAAACAAAATAAGTAATATTTTATTTAAATATTGCGTCAAAAACGTATTTTAAAAATCATGCCAGACACATTTCACGCGATTTTACTCACTTTTCTCTTTACACAATGGCTAACCATTTTTGCAATTCTTGTCCGATTTTGTTCAGAGATAGCTTAAAATGACCGTAATAGATGTAGCTTCAACTTCAAAAAAGAAACATGGGAATATTTTTGTTAATTTCAGACATAAAAAATTCTAAAACTGAAAAAAATGATAAAAAATGACAAAAATAACCCCAATTCTTCACTTGTCTCCAGCACTGCGAGTAAACGGTTGAAAATGTGATGCCCCTACAGGCCTCCAGCCCGACAAACACATTTTTAGCTATATCTCCGAAACAAGAACGAAGATATTTATTTTCATGGTGATATTCGTGATCAACGACCCCACGAATACATTTAGAAGCTATTGTCTCCTCCTTTGAGGAAAAAAAAAGTGAAATTTTGTGGTACAATGTAATTAATTATTGACCGATAAACACGTATTTTATCATTTTGACTTCTTATTTTTCAAATTATTTTACGTTAGTTTTAGTATTTTCTCCTTGTATTCGTTTATCTCCTCAATGACCATGGTCATAATAAAGGTATATAAAATGTTCCTGCGGCTTTGCACAGCATCTGAATCTGTGACAACAACTATGCAGTGCAAATTATAGTACATATTATTCAGTTGGATTGCAATCGAATTTATGCGAGTAAATTCTAATTGTCCAATCAGCAACGATTTGATTTTGTGGCCCTACCCCACCGATACGTAAAAGTGCTCTTATAATAAAAATTCAACTATACAATAAAACAGATTTATTATCTAATTTACTTTATGTTCCATTTTTCCATTTTTATTCATTGTTTGTGTCTATCTTGAACACAACTATTTTTAGTGTGACCAATTTCAATTAAAAATGTTTATCATGCAATTCCAAAATAATAATTTCGCTGAATATGTTAATAAATATTGAGCTACTTTGATCTGTCATTATTACTCTAATCTAAACAAAATCATAACCATTATGAGGTTGACCTTTTTTAAAAACACATTCGCAAAAATAATTGTGCAAATAAATTTTTATTTGACTATATGGCTCATAATTTATTAAATTTACCTAATACCGTTTTGAATATCAACTGAAATACATTCCGTCCGCTATTTACACGACAATTTAACAAAGGAAATAGGTATAAGTATTCATAAATGTTTTCTATTTGAATTATATAATTTAAATTTTTTATTTACCAATGGCAATGAACTTTAAAGTCGCGGGTGACATCATTTTACTTCTTTTTTTTTTCGGTTAATACGCTACCGTTTTTTTTACTTTTTTCTTATTGTCTATCTGTTCAACGTTATATGACAATTTTTTTTTTTTTTTAATAAGATAGTTAGATAAGTGAAACGAGGAATACGTGTGTATAACGACACCGGTACCAAATCAACATCTATTAATATATAATAGTTTGAATATTGTAAAGGTAGACGTACTTATAACATAATTTATTTATACTTATAGGTATATTACGAAAAAAAGACTATAACAAAACAATTTAACAGTTATTTTAAGAGCCACAACTAAAATTATGCAACCAAACATCGTCTCTACCTACGTATACTTGCTGTAAGTTTCTTATTTAAAGAAAATATCTATTGTTTGATAAAAATCTTTTCAACGACTTTTTTGTTTTTGGTTTGTTTGTTTTGTTTCTTAACAATACATATTTTTTTATGTGTTTATGCAGAACATCAGAAAATCAAAACAGAAGTTAAATGGAAATAAAAATGATTATTGGGCATTTATTTATTGAAAGTAAGGTAGAATAGCTATTTATAATGATGATGTCTATTTTAAAAGCAAACTAGAATATATATAGAAGTTAATCTTAACTGATTCTATCTGACAAATAAGTACTAAATGTTATGAGAATAAATTTTATTTAAGTAAGTAAGTACATACAATTTTAACTAAGAGATTTATATAAACAGAATTGAAAACATTCAAGCTAAATTTACTAAATACGCTTTGCGCGAACTTCCGCCGCTATATGAGTCAAAAAGAGATGAGTTATTAAGCCTAAACATTCTTAAGCAAAGGAGAGAAGTCCATAGCGCTGTATTTATTGCCGAAATTCTGAACAATGGTATTGAATGTCAGGACATTCATTCTCAGCTTAATTTTGCCATTCCAGTATATCCAATTCGATCAGCATCCCATTCTATCGAACTAATTATGGATTAAGTGAACCAATCACTAATATGAGTAGGATTTTTAATAAACATTACGTTATGATGTATTTGACTTTAATATTGATAAGCATCAATTCAAGAATCTTATATACGATAAATTTGCTCAAAGTAATTAGAATAAGTATTGTCTTTTCTTTTAGATTTTTATAGAATTTTTGGATTATGAACACAGATTGAAGTATATGTAATCTGTTAAATAAATAAATAAATAAACCAAATAAATAATTTAAATTTAAAAAGCATAAATGCCACTTTCTTTCTTTTTTTTTTATTACTTTTAGTAAATAAATTTCAGTTATATTGCAATCAAATTGAATGGGTGAAATATTGTTTATCGCTCCCAGCCTCAAATCTCATTTAAGAATGTAATAAAAATGTCAAGTAATTTTATTAATAAAAATTAATTAAACATTAACACCACAGACCGGCAGTTTGTAACATTATAGTGCTGAACAAATCTGACATGAAACAGATTATGTTTTCAGTTGTTTTTTTTTTTTTTCGTTTTCTTTTTGCGTATTCATATAAACGATTCTCTGCTAAAGTAAATTTGCGCAAATATTCGTTTAATACAGATTACAAACGTGCCCACAAATGAATTTTAATTGAAATATGTCATTTATGATGTTGATTTTTAATTTCTATATACTCGTATTTTACTAATTTAAATTGTCGACTTGAATGAAATGTTAAACATACGCTTTTTTTTCTTTGGTTGGCTTGGACTGAAAATGAATGAGATGTCGGATTTAAAATGTATTATCATGGATCTCTGGAGAGGCTTGGTGAAGTTTTCTATAAACTATAAATATATATATAAATAACATTCATAATTGCTATTATTGAAGGAATATATTAGTTTTACATTTTAAACTCTGTAATAAAAACGTAGGTACCTTTAAATTAATTTATTCTTTGGATAAACTCCAAGAGTGATAATATCAAAAAATAGAGCTGACGAAATAAATAGAATTTAGATCATTTCGATCTATGATGATATAGCACAGAACCCGATGTTGCTAATAATCTGCGGTTATCAAGTTTTAATAATTAACAAGACTGGTGTTTCGAGTAACGGCAGGCGTTACATTGTTAATTACATTGCTATGGATTCAATTACTTGACGACAGAAAATAACAAGAAATATTATTCTCTTGTTTTTGATATTTGTGAATCAGTTCACATTGCACTTTGGATAAATAAAGTCTTTCTTTTAAATACTACCAAAAGATTTAAGTATTTGTTTTATTAAGCGTTAAATCAACCGCAGTTTGTTCATCAAACGAACAACTGGCAAAATTACTTTTTTCTCGTTATTGCTAACGACTAACTTAATTTAATAGTGCAACAGTTAGTCGTTGATTCGCTACTCTTTTTTTTTTAAATTGCGTGACTTTTGGCGTTAGGTTTTTTCAAAAATACTTAACATATTTTAAAGACAACAATTTTAAATTTTCCCAATATATAAAATTTAAGTAATATAAGCAGGGATGGGGCAAGTATATACTTGTAGTTGCATACCATTTTAGTCCGTACTTGGAAAATGTACTGAAGTACTGAAATTCAAGGTACCCTAATGTTTAAAGTATATTTATCGTTTTAAGTACCAATTATATTTTTAGTTTCATATTGAGGTCTTTCAGTACTAAAAAATTGATGTACATTTTATATTTTTAAAATAAACTAAATGTAATTCGTAGCACTAATTGACAAATCTTTTTTAATTCAGTTACGCGTTATATTTTTAAATACTGATTTTAAAAATGCAATTTTTTTTCGTTTATTTACGTTTTTGTACATCTGTCACAAAAATGGCTGATTGTATGGAGAGAGAAGGGATATTTTCTACCTAATCAAAAGGGAAATTTTCTACTAATGCTTCGTGTCATGCCGAAGTTAATTTCAAATGCAAATTTGACTAGTATTAACTAGTATTAAGTCATTCGGTATGCGCAACAGTTTTGTAGTATATCGCGAGCATGTAAAATGAAGCGAAAGCGTTTTTACTTTATTTTTGAATTTAATGGACGAATTTTGATGATTAGACGCAGAATTAAGTCGACATCAAAATATATAGGTTTTGATCTTAGGCTTTTTTGAACCTTCGGGTCGTGAAATAAAAAAAAAATGGAACGTGTTTTTGAAATAACAAACAAATAGAAAGCTTATTAAGCTATCTAACGAACGCAAATAGTCTCAAATTTTTCGAAGAGATATTTCTGATAAATAAAAAATATTTTAGTGAAAATTTAAGAAAAAACTAGGTTTTTTTTCCATATATAATACCCTAAATTTTTTTAATTAGATTATTAATCATACCAATTTCTGATGCTACAACATAATTTAGATCTCCTCTAACTAATACAATCAAATTTAATGAAATTCATAAGAACCTGGATGATATTACGAGGTAAATAAACCAAAAAATGCATAAATAATGAAACACCCCATTTTCAGTTTTTCAAATCGATGGGGCGAGTTCTAAAAATTTTTTTTTTCGATAATTTTTTGTTTTCCTTACTTTGAAGTGTAATGGTATAAGAAAATGCTTTGGGAGCTTAACTTTTCCAAAAAAAAAATTTTTTGTTAAGTCTAATATAGAGTCAATATACCAAAAGACGCACAATCTTGGGTTCGTCAAAATATTCATACTGGGGTTTTGAAATTTTCTGTTGTTCGTGGGAACCAAATATGTAACCACGAATGGTGCGACCTAATCGACTAGTCACGTATGTATATAACATGTATAGGACATCTCCATACAACTTTTATAAGAAAATGAGGCAGGAACTGCCAATAACAAGTCCATAACACGTCAATAACTCGCCAAACAGTGTATTGATGGCGCCAAAGATTAACTAAATCCAAAATTAATTCGAAAATAAAAATGTTCGTAGTGTTATTTTTTTTTATATTGGCAGCATTATATATTTATTTATTTTTTTGTTGGTGCTTCCTGTGTGTTTTGCTTGCCCCATATCATTTTCACTTAACGTCCTGTACATGTTATATATATACGTGGTTGACTTCGACAGTTTCTTTAGGGAACGTTCGTAAACCACGTAGTTCTAAAAATGACATAATTTTATCCCCCCCCGGTTGTAACATCTTGAAGCAATTCAGCAATCAGAACCCCCCCCCCCTCAAAACTACGTAACAAATATTGGAAAAATTTAAAAATTAAATATAAATTGCCTATAGCCTATTCCATATAAATAGACCAACGGTTTTTTTTTATGAATTTGAATACAGCAACGGTCTTTGGTTGATATTTCAGGGTTGACTTATTACTCACGTCATATTTATTATTTAGGTTTATGATTATCGACAACCATGCATAATACCGTTACTCTCTTTATATGGAATAGGCTACTTATATAAACACACTAAATAAATGCATGGTACTTACAATAACAACAAGGTGGGATCATTAGAAAAAAAAATTGTGTAAAACTTGCGCATTACGTCACAACTAAGCAAAATGAAGTGAATTTGTATGAAAAACTACCTTTTTTTGAGTTTCATTAAAGAAAATAAATATTTCCAATTGCGTTAATGTTTTGAATTTTTTTTTATCAATTCTGAACATTATAAAAATACTCTTTAATTCAAGCATCCTTTGCGCGTGGCTCTATCTTATTGGTATTGTACCATAAGATAAATGCACAATAATTAAAAAAAAGGTTACGTGACAAAATAGTTAACACCCCCCCTCCCCCATAAATATTTGAAACAAATTGAAGCATTTTTCGATACTCCCCCCCCGTCAGAAGGCTACGTGGTTTACGAACGTTCCCTTATATAAAATATGTAAATTTTTCGCAGGAACGATTTCGTTTCATAATTCAACGAACCTAAATTGGGCTTTATAATCTTTAATGATTGAATCCATATTTTCGGGAATAAATATTATCAAAAAAGTTATGAAGTATATTTGGTCAACAAAAAAAGAAGAAAAAGGAAAGAAAAATCAACATTGAAAATAAGTTATAATAATAAAACGAATATTCGGCTACGTGACGTAACTTCTTGAGACATAACTTCTCAAAGCAAACTGACTTAATTTCCCAAAAAAAATTAAAACTGATAAAACTTCTCAAAAAAAAATGCAAGGTGACATAAGTTCCCAAAGATAAAATGACTTAACTTCCCACAAAATTTAGGAAATTAAGTAAGTGTAGTTATGTGTCATATTCATTTCAGAAGTTAATTCACATTTTTAAATATATGTTTAGGGTTAAGAATCTTTACATGTCAACTACTACTACAAATTTCATAGAAAGATGTAGAAATTCATCATATGCTTTAATAAGAAGCCTCGCCTA
>JAABKK020058012.1:0-10054 GCA_011634745.2 Catotricha subobsoleta
ACGCAAAATTCAAATATAAAAAACTTTAAAATGTAGAAACAAGCGAATTATAAATACATTTCTTATTTCTTATTTTTCTGATGTGATTCTTATATTGAAGCAAAAAATTTCGAGTGTAAATGCATAATTTTTTTTGTGTCACGTTTGGCCACATACACCGCCCCCCCCGGGCAATTTCTTGTCACGCTTTGTCACGATTTACCGAACCCCCCCCTACCCTAAAGAGCGTGACATACTTTGTGAACAGCCCCTAATTAAACAAAATATATTTTTCAACTTTTCGTTTTATAAAACGTTTTACTGCAACTTTCCAATAATTTGAACATTTCATGAAAACTAACATCCCTTGCTGACTCTACCCGTATATTGACTGCCATTCAATATATTATTTTGTAAAAATCGCTTTTCCAAAAATAAATAAATAATAAATGAATGCTATTTCATAGAAATTCATATTTTGTAAAATGGTTTTATTTTAATAAAATGTGTGTCGCATTTCAATAAGATGAATGCGAAATAACCGTATTTATATTATTTTAATATAGCCGTTGTGTCCGTTTCAATTTTAAGCTTAGTAGTAAATTAATGAAGTTCATGTAAAATAAATATTTTATCTGCATTCCAATTAAGTAAAATAATAAAAATTAAAATTTAAAAAAACAAAACAAAATAAAACAAAAAGAGAAGAAAAGTTTAATTCATTCAAACATGTTATAATATTATGTTTTTTGTCGAATTAAACAAAAAAAAGAAAAAAGAAAAAAAATCAATTGCACGCAAACAGTTTATAAAATTATTTAACCCAAGCAATGTAAGTTGAATTCACAAAATCTTCTCAAATATAGGCAAAAATAACAATTGTAGTTAATGTGGATCAATTACACCATATAGAATAAAAACTATATATGATTCTGATGATGTGAAAAGTAATCTCAATAAATTATGTGATTTATAAAAATAAAAAAAAAAAATAAAAAAAAGTTATGTCGGGCACCGGTTTTTCTTATAAAATTAATTCCGACAGTAACATGCTATGGTAATTTTACCTTTTTTTTTTTTTTATATATATATATGTGACGACTTTACTGTAACTGTAACAGCATTAATAAAAATGATAAAAAAAAAACAACAAACAAACAAAACAAAGAAGAAAACTAAAAACAAGAAACAAATAAAACTCATCTTATTATGTAATAAAAATAAAAAATTTGGTACAAAACAAAATTGTTGTATTAAATAACATTAAAACTAAATTTTTTATAAAGAAATCCAAAAAAAACAAATAACATTTTTTCTTTATATAAAATTCAATTCAATTCAATACTTACAATGTGATAAACTAGGATTATATGAAAATACTGGACTACCAATATTGTAATGAATCATATTTAGAATTGTCGCTAGAATTATGTGATGACGCCATAGATTTAGATTCGTTCTACTCGTGGTCACCATCTGAAATTCAAAATATAAATAACATTATTAAAACTATTTGTTACTAGTAATAATAATAATTAATATTTACTGATCACTGATTCAAACAAAACCAATTATAAGAACAAAAAGAAAGAAAAGAAAGAAAAAGGAAAAAAAAAACACATTTGTTAGAATAATTTACAATCAAATATCCGAAAACGCAAGCAAGCCAAAAACTCTTAGAACACGCCTTATATCAAAATCACGATTACGTTTATTTAAAATTAAACATGCCTTGTTAATAATGGTTTACTTTGTATTAAATTTAATTGTTGTTCATACCCCAGAGTCAATGACCCAGTCTACAGAAAATTCATGTGGGAATTGAGAATTTTTGGCAAGTGATGTGTTTTTTTGTTCTCTTGGTTGTACTTTTATATATTTAACAGAATCTTTCATCTTTCTATCAACAATTTTTTTTTTTTTTTTTTTTTACTTTTTCGTGAAAATCGAAATTTCAAATCTCATCAATCATTCATAAATTTTCGTTGTCGTCAAAGACGTAAAAAAAAAATTAAAAATAAAAGAAATAATAATAGCTGAACTAATGCAAACTTTTAAAAAACCTCTATCTTCGCATCTCACCGGTTTGGTCGGACATAGCAATAGAAATATCATTAGAGTTAGAGTAGTAGAATTGCTGCAATGAATTGTTCAAATTGATTGTATTCACATTCTATTCTACTAGAGTGGGAAAATATTCAGTTGACAGATACTTTGTTCGATTAGAAAGATTTCGATTATATCGAAATATTGTTCCTAATTTTCTAGAAATTTTTATAAATATTACAAAAGAATTGACTCTTTCACCAGTTTTTAATTCATTTATAGACACCGACAACTGAACAATATTATACGAATAAGAAAGTGCACCAAATCTTTCAATAGTCGATATCCGTAGCCGATTTGTACATTTTTTTTTTATTTCTAATATTTTCTATTAATTACCGTGCGTTAAATATTTATGGATATTTTCATTTAAAAAGGTGATGCGGTAATCATAAAAAAAAACTATTTTGATGATTGTATGTTCTATACTGAAATTAAGTCGCACGAATAAACCATTTAATCAAATAAATTGAGAAAAAAGAAGAAAAAAAACTGGTACAATCTTATATTTTTTGGTGAGATTCCATTTCATTACGGGCCATTTTTTTGTTTTTTTTTTTTTTTTTTTGTTAGCGCAATTTGTTTTACTTTTATTTATGATCTGATGAAAAAAATAATAATAATAATATCAAAGAAAATGAAAACAATATTATTACATGTTTCAGTACGTCTAGCAAATATTTTCAATGTCTTTAAAAATAAAAAAAATATATAAAAAAAATACCAAACAATTAATTATTATGTCTAAAACCCTGAAATATAAAATAACCAGTAAATATAAATCTACAGAGACGGGACTTAAGAATCTCGTATTAAAAATGTTATTATTATTATTATTATTATTTTTTTCTTTTCATACATTTTCGCAAGACTATTTCACATTGTTCGGTATTATATTGTTATCTTTGGTTTTGTACACACCTTGTATTCTTAGCGGTAAATTGGTACAGAGAAGAGAAAAAAAAAAATGCTTTTTTTTTATAAGCAATAAATCCTGAAATCAATTAGAACATTAAAACATCCGGTCATCGGCTAAACCATTCGCGAACGCGCGCGCGCACTCGCTCTCATCACATAATATAATCTAAAATATTATCGCAAAATAGTCTAGACGGGCTTTGTGTCTGGGCTTTGTGTCCACTAAAGTAATTTTCATATAGTTTATTATTTGCAAAACTGGCAAAGACTGATTTTAAATTTTTACCAATATTCAATTTCAATACTTTTAAAACACAAAACAAAATGAAAATATTTGATGAATTTGTGAATGGCCACTATAGCCATAGAGTGATCTGTTTTCTGTATAACAAATGGTCCCAAATCATTCTAGCATTTTATAATAATTTGATTGAAAACTTTTTGGTGAAAAAGTTTTATTTGAAGCTGAATATTTCTCATGGAATTGTTTCCTCTTCATAATTTATTTCTGTAATTTTAGTATTACTTAAAAGTTCAACAACCGGTGGCCCATACGAATATGTACGGTTACTGTAGTTTTTTTTTTTATTTAATTTTTTTTTTTTTTTTTATAATTAACAGCATTTGAATTCATATTGTTATATAGATTGTAATATGAGAACTTAAAATTCTTAACCGTCGTAAAATTAATTTTAAATTATATTTTTCTTTATCTCCCAAATGAAAAACGGACAAATATATAATTCCACAATAATAATAATAATAATAATAATAATGGCAGGTATATATATCTTCCGGTAATTAAAACTGGAGATTCAAATACGATATTTTTCTCTACATTTTTTTTTTTTTTTTTGTTCATATTTCATTTCGTCGTTGTTTTTTTTTTTTTTCTTTTTAAATATTTTTTAAGTAAATTTAAAAGCAGTTAGTACACAATAATAAGCCACAATCAAAATAAAACTATTTTAATACAATATTTATATTTATGCGATCGCTTTTGAGGTCAAGTTTGAGTATTACCTACATTTTAACAAAACAAAACAAAACAAAACAAAACAAAAATATCATTTTAAAAACGTTAAGTAATTATTATTGTTTTCAATGTAAATACAATTCAACAATTTTTCTGCACATTTTTCTATAAATTTTCCAAAAATTAACTAACTAAAAAAAATTGAGATTTTAAGCCATGATAATTAATCAATTTAAAATCATTTATTTCAAATTTCAATATAAATTTTTTGACATTGTTAATATTTTGCAAATTATTAACAAATCGTTACGTACTGGAAGCAGCTGTAGCCAAAATATCATATTTTTTTTTATTCTTCTGGGCAGGCGTGGCGTGTAGATTTTTAGAAGTCATATTTATGATTTTTTTTTTTAAAAAGAAATTTCGCAATGATAACAATGGAAAAATTGTATTCAAATGCATTCAAGTGGAAAAAAAAAAAAATTTAAGATAAATTAATTTAAACATTTTATTGAGTCAAATTAGCGTATTTTTCGGCAACATAGAAGTTATTTATTTATGATTAGAAGTATAACCAGGGCGGAACTGATGCCATCTGCTTAATGTATTAGAATATTTTTTTTTTTTTTGTGAGACATGAAATTATTATCACTTTAATATAAAATTGTTTTGTTTTGTTTTGTTTTGTATTTGCTCAGACTGTTTTGTTAATAAAATATTTTGTGATTTTCAGTTCAACTGATTCACACTTAAATTATGTTCAAAAAAAATTTTTTTTTTTTTTTTAAATAGTTTTCTAAAATAGATAACTGTTACACTGTTTGACATAAGGCTAAGTTATTAGAATCAGATGTACTTAATTTAATATATATTGCAAATAGGGCAACGCCAACCATCATCATCATATCGATATAAAACATTTTAAAAGACGTTTTTTTTTTTAGAAAAAAATTACGTAGGTTGTATAACTACTCAGAAAAAAACAAAAAACATAACCGCGTACAGAATCCAAAGGAAAGCAAATAATGCGAAGTGCTGAAACCGGTAAAAAGTAAAGGGCACCTAATAAAATTTTTGGGTGCGCTTAAAAATGAATTGAAATTAAAAACTGACAGGTCTTACTCAGCAAAGTTGTTGCTATTTAAATTACGGAGCACACGAACTAGTAATAATTTTTTTTTTTTTTTTAAATTATTATTACATCAACAGTGCGGTATTTAGCGAATGTGTTGCCACACTTAAAAACCATGAATACCATTTAAGTCCGTAGCTTTACTGCGTCTGAATCATGCATTTCCGTTAAAACAAACTATCCAAAAATTGTTTCTCAGAATAATTTTCAAAAAAAAAGAAGAAGAAACATTTTAAATATCATTTACCGGTTTTACGTGTGCGTAGTTACCTTCAGCCATGGAGTAACTAAGAA
Organism: Catotricha subobsoleta; assembly: GCA_011634745.2. Classification (NCBI taxonomy): domain Eukaryota; kingdom Metazoa; phylum Arthropoda; class Insecta; order Diptera; family Cecidomyiidae; genus Catotricha; species Catotricha subobsoleta. The sequence continues at coordinate 5,406 of JAABKK020058012.1, forward strand.
AAACACACAAAAAACTAATATTAAAATAATCACAAATATTCAAAATGTAATCAAAAAAAAAAAAAACAATTTTCAAGCGTCAGCTGTTGTATATTATTTTACAAGAATCAAAATACGTGCTGATCATACAAAATAATAATGATTTTTTTTTCATCTTTTTTTAAATAATAAAGTAGGTAAGTTAAGTTCAGCATTGTATCCAAAGAATAGATGCGATACTTCTTCATTTCTAACCAATATTAAATGCTAAATGAATAAATAAACACAATCGTAAAACGAAACGAACGAAATATACTTATAGAGAAAAATAAAAAAAAAAAAAAAAGAAAAAATCAAGAACACAAAACCCATCACAAAATAGTTACATATAATTTGGAATATTAAAAAATATATTTTTGTGTTCGAAAATATTCAAACCACACAAGAAACTATTTTAAAAATTTCAGTTGGCTGCAATAATTGGGGTCAAAAAACCAGAAAAGAAAACAGAAATCCCATTTTTAGTACAAATATATAAATTAATAAAAAAAAATACAAATACAGACACAAATATACACAATCAGCAGCGCGCGCGCACAAGTACAACACTTCCATGCGCACATAAAAAAAAAAATAGTATAAAATGCAAAAAATGATTTTTTTTCGATACTTAAAGACATCGCCGTCAATATTAATTTTAATTAATACACAGATAAATAAATGCGAATGATGAGTAAATTTTTATAATGTATTTATAATTTCTTTTTTACTAAATAATTATGCTAATTTCTTGATAAATAGGTGGGTTGATATGAATTAATATTGCAATAATTATACAAATGAATAGATCAGATCTCCGTAAAATGGTTTTTGTGTGTTGTGGAATGGAAATGTTCTGGAAACCATGACCAATTTTGGCTATTCTTTTTTCTATTTTTTTTTTTTTTTCCTAAAAATATATCAATATGATAAATTTACAAAATCTTAAATTAAATTCAGATCAAATATACTTCCGACCCGATTTAATGTTTATGTTTACCCTACATAAAGTTTATAAACATGTCAATGTCAGATGGATCGAAAATATAGGGACTCATTCGTAAATATTGTTTTGTCATAGATATCAATTATTACAACATTAAAATAATGACTTAAGATGATTTTTCATTAAAATAAGCATGAAATAGCCAAACTGAACACAACAACAACAAAAAAATATATATATATTTAATAATTTTGTAAGAAATTGCGATATATCATAATAATAAATACGCAACGCAAGTTTAAAGAAAAAAAAAAGATCTCAAAAATCCTTGTAAACACGGAAATTGTTGTATAAAATATTTTTTTTTTTTTTTTATGATTTTAAAAATAATATCGTTACCTACTTTATTAGTATTTTTAAGAAGAGCAACAGCCAGAAAAAAAAATTCCTAATACTATTTAAAATCTATAAGTCTTAAAAATCTCGTTAAACACAAAAAAGAAAACAACAACAACAAAAAACCACATAGAACAAATAGATAGAACAGAAAAAAAACAATACAAAACAAACGTAGTAAGTATTACAAATACAACTGAAACCCACCTTGAAATTAAATGAATATTAAAATATAAATAATTATTTGCAATTATATGTGTTGATGATTTGTAAAACGATATAGTAGCACATATCGCTAATACTGGCAATTTATTTAATCAATTTTTTAGTTACTTGAACAGAAAAATTATATTAATTTTTTGTTTTTTCGTCTTTATATAATTTCGTTAAGTGTTCAACAAAAATTCACGAACAAAACGTTAACAATTAACAATAACATTAACGCAAAACAAAAATAAAAAAACCAAAAAAAAAACTCTAATAATTATAATTTTATATCAGATTGTACGCAAAAATATTGTTTGTTAATACCAACAAAAAAAAAAATGCAAAGTGTCAATGCGTTTAAATATTTCTTCTATTAAAGTCTTTTAAACGTACAATTATAAATAAAATACCAGCATTTATTTTCACGCACAACGTATACACAATTTTTTTTCTTTTCTCTTCTTTATTTTTATTAAATAATAATCATATTTAAATTTTCTAACAACCAAAACAAAATTATAAATAAAATAAAAAATTCACTTTTTTTTTCTTCTTTATCACAGACGACGAAACTATTACTTTGTGAAACATTTAAAACGCAACATGGAATATATGTTTTTAATATTATATGTTGTGTGCATATAAAATATTTGATTAGGTGAACTGTTATGTTAACGGTTAAACTTGGTTACGTATTTCTTATTGGTATGTTGTTGTTGGTGCTGGTTGTTGTTGTTTATTGTGTTGCTGGATTCTGAACTGTTTTTGTGGATATTGATGATAGTTATATAATTAAAATAGTTTTACAATTTATCCGATCGCTTTAACAACCCGAAACAAACAAAAAAAAACAAAGAAATAAAACAATTAATTATTTTTGAAAAAAAAAAAAATTATCCTGCGATTTGTAATCCAATTAATTATTAATCCACATTCTTTAGTAAGCAAATAAATAGCAATTTAGACATTTTATCTGAGCATAATTTCACTATAAAAACTTTTCGTTTTAAAATAAAAAATTAAAAAACAAAAAAATTAAATAAAAATGTTGTAATTTAATAATTTTTAAATGGTATTTATTATATTTATATTTCCATGAACTTGCCCCGCATTCTTCAGTGTTGCAAGTTTAAGTATAATAATCTGCTATACTCAAACTCAAGTAAACTATTTATTGAAATTGTAGTAAAAACCTCAACCTCGTTGATATTAATTGCCACTTCTTCGCATAAGTACACACAGGTATAAAAATTATAAAATATAGAAAAATATAAAATAAATGAAAATCTATATTATAATCTATATATATATGAAATGTGGTATTGCCGAAGAGAGAGACCTTGACACTGAAGATGTTAGTTTCACACTGAGCTGAACAATTCTTCATCAGCACTGTTTGACTTCATCGCGCGGTATTTTATATTTGTCTATAGAATTATATAGCGTTAGGTAGGTACTTTTAACTTGTACAATAAAAATATTCACAAATATAACAATATATATATATATATAAGTAAGTTTATGAATATATATGGCGGTGTCTATGTTCTGTTATATTGTCGTATGGCTAGCAGGTATTGTATATATATATATACAAATCTATATATATTATTGTATACACAGTGAGGTGAGTTCAATATAATAATATTAATTTATACTCATATTATTATTGTGTATAGCAGAAGAAATGGTAGTAAAGTAAGTACAACAAAAAATAATATATATATATATAATGGAAGAAGAGAAGAAACAGAAGAAAATAGAAAAAAAAAACATCAAGCAGAATGAGCAAAGAATATCCACTAGTAAATGGATGGTCTTCCACTTTTCTGTCGTTTTTGTTAAATATGTATATAAAAAGTATGTAAAGCGAATAAATAGTACATATATTGATGGCAATGTTGTGCATATCGTATTGGATTGGTGATGATGATGGTGTATTGCAAAAGAACCATATTTTGTTATATTTTTATTCGATCATTATATATGTGCATTCTTTAGATTATAAAATAAGTTAGTTTGCTTGACTTAATGGGGTCGCACGTAATTAAAATATTAGAATTTTTTTCTTTTTCTTTTTAGAAAAGCAATGATAGCTAGTCAACAATATAATATGTCTAAGTCTATCTACTATTGTTAAATTTTATTATTACATTACTATATAACGCATATTATAATATTTTTTTTCTCCACAGAGAATACAATTAGAGATGATTTAGACCAATTTTTCACACAAAAAAAAAAAATCTAAAATTCATTCACTATAGTTTTATAAGCTTATGGATATTGCTAGTTTTTTTTTTTATTGTTATTATAATTACAAACTAAATATATTTAGTTTTAAAATAAAGAATTAATTTACGGTTAAAGCGGTGATATAAATTTAAAAAAAAATTAAACAGATTAGATTTCTATTTAAATGCTGTTAAATGAATTCCAAAATTATATTTTAGTATTTAGTGAAATACTCAGTATTTTGAAAGCATTCGTGAAAATTTATTAATTTTAGTGAAAAAGAAGGTTATTTAATTTGATTATAATTCTTATTCGAAAACCAAAAAAAAAAAAAAAATAAAATAAATGCTAAAAACTTATTGAATTCGATTTTGATAGTTCAAAATACTTGAAATTCAATCATTCAATAATCAATATTTTATAATACCTATAATTTTATCATATTATTCTGATATGTCATTTTATTATTATTCCACTAACCCAACATTTTTTTTTATATACATATATATTTATGGCATTGTTAGATTGACTGTGGTTGACCATACTTCATACTAACCATCATGGATATACGGATTTCATCCCTTCGGAATCTTCAGTACAACTTTGTTGACCATCTGTATATATCCGTGACCGTATAAATGTGATAGTCTACAGCGATATCAACGGACATGCCGCTAATTTTCGGAAAAACCGAATATTTTGTTACCGAAACTCATGGTATAACAACTATTAGGTATGATATACTCACCGACGCATTTTCGACTTGTTCCGCGCACGTGCAAATATCTCAGAATTTTGTTCGAAAAATTAAAAAACTGCTTAAGCCGTTAGATAGGAAATCAATCCC
>JAABKK020058013.1:0-10053 GCA_011634745.2 Catotricha subobsoleta
TCTGTCACAAAATGTCACACTTTTCTACACTCCCCCCCCACCCCTAACAGCGTGACATAATAAGCGAACGATCCCTTTTTTGCAACACCGTTCGTGGTGGAAAAAGTTTCATACCATCGATCTATACAAAAACTTGTTACCTGGGTTTCAGCTGACACTTCAAACATTGACCAATACCAATGCAATTTTTTGTAAAAATCATATGATTTTTAGTGGTAATATGAAATTATATTTTTCCAGTTGGTTAGTTCTTATTCAGTCGTCATTCATTTATTTACTTCTACGCGTCGTACTTGATTCATTTTATTTAAAAAGAATTTATATAAATTGAGTTTTTGCTAAAATGGCCAGCAATACGCAAGGAATACAACAATTATTAGCTGCTGAGAAAAAAGCAGCCGATAAAGTTGGTGAAGCTCGCAAACGTAATTATACATTTTAAATAATAATTCAGATATATTTTTTTGTAATTTTTAGTTTTCAAAGTAGTGATAATTATATGAAATGATCATGTGAGTAAATTTTTTTTTAGTCACATGACATGCGATGCATATATTTTTTTTTTCTTTGATAACATTTTACTTGTTATTATTTTGTGAACTGAATTTAGTAATTGTAATTTGCAATTATTTTAGGTAAGGCACGCAGGCTTAAGCAAGCAAAGGACGAAGCAACAGAAGAGATTGAAAGATATCGTCAAGAACGTGATAAGCAATTCAAGGAGTTTGAAACCAAAGTAATTATGAGCTAAAATCTAATTATTAGAATGATTGAATGAATCTATAAAAATATTTTGTTCTTCCTGATGGAAGTAGTTGTGCTTTAAATTCATTTGTTTTTATTAAAAATTGTTCAATTCAAGGCTGATCATTTTACTTACCAATCAATCAATGATCAGGTTATTAAAAACATGTACCTGTCGAGTATTTAGTTATTCATTCTTTTCATGCAGTAGTGCATGAATTGTCATAAATCCTTAAGTTAGTAGTCAGAGTGTGTCCGGAATGACATGTTCAATATCATATTAATCATTTAAGATTAAGACAAACATTTTGAAATCTAAAAAAATTCTTTCTTTTTTTTTTTACTTTTTTCTCTATAGCATATGGGTAGTCGTGAAGGTGTTGCCTCGAAAATAGATCAGGAAACAAAAACCAGATTAGAAGAAATGATTCGCGCATTAACTGCAAACAAGGAACCAGTTATTGGAGAAGTTTTGCATTATGTTTATGACATTAAGCCAGAACTGCACAAGAATTATAAACCAGAATTTGCATAAATTATACGGCGAATAAAATATTTAAAAAAAATATATGATATGAATCCTAACATTCCATATATTAGGTATTTCTGTTGTGTGTTCAGGTTAACACTTCTTGTATCAAATTATTATTTTAAAATGTAAATAAATAAAAATAATATTAAATCAGTATTGAATTTTACAATGAACATAGTATTCAAAAAAATAAAGAATTGACTTCATTTAGTTCTTATAATGTTTTTATTTTATATTTATATAAGTTGCCAATTGAAAATTTCATATCAATATCAGTTAAAGCGTCTTAAAGCTATGACTATTATATAAGCGTTACACACATCGCTATTAAACATTGAAAGTATGAGAAAAGCAGGTATAATAATTATGTGTTAGATAAGATAAGAATTTACTATTGTAAAAATTTAGAGCTGCTTTGAAAAGATAAAATTATTAGCAAAATTTCTAAACTTAAATTAATTATTTTATTTACTTTCATTCAATATTATCACATTTTAATAAACAAATATTTCTTCGTTAAATAAACTGTTTGTCCTGTGGTTTCTTTGTGCAAATAAAGAAAGATACAATTTAAAAAAAAAGAAGAAAAATACCACACAAAGTACATATGTTTAATTATCATAAGTCCGCTTTTGTATTTAACGCTGTGTATCCAACCGGAATTTCTTTTAATTCAGTTTTCAAGCATAAGAATTCACCAAAAACACACATCAGCGTTGCACAGATGGCATTTAAAAACCACCATGAAAATGTTGATGGAAACGATGAATTATAAAACCAACAAATTATCAAATGAATAATATGAAATGTACAACTAAAATCTAAACAAAGCTTTGTTCGACGTACAATGAAACGTAATGCAACAGCACCAACAAATGCATTTAGTACAAATGAACAAACAACCGACTTTCCACCCGCATCCGTGATATGAATTTCCTAATATAAAAGAATAGAATAGATTTTTTTTTTTTTAGTTAAAGATTGTAATTTTACATTGAGAACAAGTCATATTTGTTTGTAAGCTTACATGATATTGAAATATATGATCAAGAGTGTGATTAGCTCCTACTAATAGATCCATTATAGCAAGTATTGCTCCCAGATTGACATACAAAATTGTCTGAATAGCAATTATTTGTGTACACAATAAAAATGGATCCCATTGTGTATTTCGAAATCCTGACTTTATTTTCATTTTGTTGATAATTTAATAATCTTAATCTTTACACCCTTTTATATTAAACATTCACAACAATATCGTCAATATCTTCACATGTCAAAAAAATACGAGCTAGTTCCGAAATAATGGTGACATGAATAAGCGAATTCAATGATTAGGGACGGTTACATAATACGACCGAAAATTGCTACATAAAGCGCCTAATAATATTTTGGTTTGATTGAAGCTTATTTTATTATCTTATGCTGCCATTAACAACATTTGTAATTGTTTTGAATTATTATTTTCTTGTATTTTACATTATTCTGATCGTGTTAATAATATGTATTTGGTATGTATATGTAAACGCGACGACACAAAAATTAAAAGATCGCTAATTTCAAATGTCGTTTACAGAAAATTGTAGTAAGGTAATTTTTTATATATCGGTCCTTTACCAGAGTTTTTACTTTAAATTGCAGCCAGAATTTTATTTTGCGATAGATTTCGTTTTTTTTTTTCATATGTTTCTCAAATGAATCATTCTGAAGTGATTCCGTTAAATTTGGATGGAATTGAATAATAATTTAATTATATTAAATGAATATTTCAAAATGCTTGCACTGTGTCAATTATCGGTCCCTCGTTTTAGTTATCGGTCCTTTGTGTTTCAATTATCGGTCCCTCAAACTTTAAGCTTAAATTAAGTAATTAAACTGATCTAAAAGTTTAATTAATTGATCACTTTTATTATCACCAGTATTTTTTACTGTACTTAACAATATTCTGATATTTCTCAAACTCAAAACGCATCGCACGCAAAAGAAATAATAATGCTATGTAAAAAATTTACTAAGTATCGATAAATAGAAGTAACACAAAAACACAAATTCTATACAGTCACCATAAGGCATGTAACGGCGAACTCAGAAAGTAATTTCCCCTCTTGAAAAAAAAAGATGCTGTATGGCACACATAAACAACACGTGCTTTTATTAATAGTTGAGACAATGTGACATAAGTCCACCAGACTGAATATATTCGCATATGCTTTCCACCATAGCGAATATAAACTATTCGAAAAATGAAATGCAGTAGAAACTCACAAATTAGAACTAAAAAGTTTCACTCAAATTCTAATTTGTGAATAATTCTAATTTCTGTAGCTCATATAAAACTATATAAAAAAACACCGTTTTATATACCTATTTATTTTATAAGAATTTATTTACATTAGATTACAATAAAATATTATTATTCGTTTCAAGAGCGTCATTTTTAAAAGAATTATTTCTAAAATTTAACAATATCATCCTTTAGGCTTGTTTGTTTTAATAATATGCCAATCAAACACTATTTAGAGGCAGAAATTATAGCAAATGAGACGAATTACTGTGAAATAATTCGTGGATCATAATTTTCTTGAAATTTTTCAAAATAACATAAATATTGTAAAAGTAAAATAATTTTCTAAAAGTCTAAAACATGAAACCTAACCGAAAATTTGCATACACAAGCTATTTTTAAATTAAAATCACACATATTTACTAATAAATTATGAGCTTCGAATCAATAAAATTATATGGTTCACAAATTAGAACAGATTTGTTCTAATTTCAGAGTCACAAATGTTAGGATATCTTGGTTCTAATTTCGGAGAATTCTAATTTCTGTGTGTTCTAATTTGTGAGTTTCTACTGTATATCTATTTACATATGTTTATGATATTATGTATAAAAAGTACAAAATATCCAAAAAAAAATTTTTTTTTTTGAATTTTCAAAGCGAGTTCAGCTGGTGGACTGCGAAATTCTGATTTCGCAATTTTGTGCAGTACCATTGTCTCAACTATGTTTATTAGAGACTATAGTCACCATTTATTGTATTAGAAAAAAAACGTTCACCAGATGGCGTTGACGCAAGCGAATATAATATAAATTATTATATTAATTATTAAACGTAGCTTAAAGTTGGAGGGACCGATATATAGCATAGGACCGGTTACTAAACATTAACCTTACCAAAATACGTAATAAAAATATTTTATTTGTATACTACGATTGATTTCAAAAATTCTGTCTTCGTATTTTTCCCACCAGACATGTAGGGCAATAAATGGATGTTTTTGGATAACAATAAAATAGATATTTAAATTAATTCTTTTGATTCCATCGTATCTACCTACCATGAATGTCCATAAATTTTTGAAAAAAAAAAAAAGGAATTGGTTAGTTTCATTATAGAATACATTTAACTAAGCATATGTCAATGCCGGGAGAAATCTACTATCTATCCATCTAATTAAATAAACTGCAGTGAACTATATACGTTTTAAAGTTAGTACCTATTCCATAAGATGTTGATGTGTACTGCATATATTTTTTTCTTAATTTTGGCTGGTTTCACTTACCCAAAAAATAAAAAAAGAAGAGTCGCAAAGTTTGCAGAAAGAGTTTCTACATCACTATATTCAGAATTAAATCACCTACAAGTTAGCAAATATAATATGTATGTGTAATTAAAGTGAAAAAAAAAATAATAATAAAATATATGAAGAATAGCAAATAAAAAACATTTATTTCAATTTTCATTTTCTTTTGGATCAAATAAAAACACAACAAGACAACAAGCCTACAGCACGATAGAATTAAGACATTGTCTTTTCTAAATGAAACAAAATATTTCAATTCAATTGTATACGTATACATACATGCGGTGTGTATCAAGGCACTGTCACAGTTATCAAGGTTGCCGACGACAACAAAAATATTTTTATATTGAGTAGAGAAGAATTTTTGAACATTTCTTATTTTTTATACAATTCCCAGACGATTGCCATGTGAGAAAACGCGGGTTGGGATTAGGGATGATAGTGTAATGGTAGTTCACGTAAACTACAGTAAGCTATAATAATTATTCCATCAAGTACAAAAGAAGGAGAGAAATTTCTTTTCAGAGTTGAGATAAGCTGAGATGTAATGAAAGTAGAAGTTTTAGTCCGGATATCATTATATGATTGAATATAACCCAGAGTGACAACTCATACTATTAGGTTTAATATAGATAATAATAATGAGACGTTCGATCACTCGTTTTATTCTTTTATTGTAAAGCCAACGTTTCGAAACCAATAAGTTCCATCTTCATTATGTATGTATTGATGAATTGTATTTCATTTTGATGTTTATAGTCCTGAAGATGGAACTTATTGGTTCTGAAACGTTGGCTTTACAATAAAAGAATAGAACGAATGATCGAACGTCTCAATATTATCTATTTCTATATATATTAACGATCATACTTACAATTTACATTAGGTTTAATAGGGGTGAAAGGTGTAAGTTTAGCAGAGACCGATACAGCAGGCAAATTTTCATGAATTAATTATTATTTTATAATACAAATTATATTCACTACATCCCACATAGTTAAAGAGAAACTGACAATAAAATCCATTATCCATGTTTAGATATTTCTGATTTCTGATTTTATTACAAAATGTAAAAAATTAATAAAAATATAAACTAGGATATTTTCAAGCCAACGACTCATTTATCCACTTATAAGCATCGCAGATATTCTTGTGTTTCAAAACCTTCCAGTCTTGAGTCTGACATTCTTTTGAACAATACCTTGCCTTCTTGCATCTCGCACAGGAATGCTGGGCATTGGGTTTCCCACAGAATCTGCATTTCTTCACGTCCTTCTCCTTATGAATGAAGAGATTGACGTCATCCTCGATCCTTATCATGGTCCTCCCATCCAAAGCGATTTTCATGAAAGGATGGGCAATTGAAATTTTGCACCCAAAGCCCAATTTCTGCTGCAGAAGGTCATCTTGTGTGGAGGGCTCATCGTTATACAAGGCGACGTAGACGACATCGCCCAGCTTATCCTGACCCAGGAGCATCACTCTGGTGAATGATTGGGCATCTTCGATAATCTCCAATTGAATTTTGTTCCCCACGGAATAAGTACACTCGTAAGGGTCCATGTCCCTGATATTGATGGAGCGGAGTCCTCTGAATTGTGTTGTTAGTCCGTCCTCCCATCCTGGATTAATGGTTTCGTAATTAGAAGTGTCGGGAACGCAAGGTCTGACAGTGCGCCCTTGGCCAGAGAACATTTTCAGCATGCCACCGATTTCCTTTCGGTGGTGGACAATCTGGGAGACTCGGTTTTCCTTGATTAGGGTTGAGAGGGGGAAGCGTGGTGTCCATATGGGCTGGGTGTTGGCGTTTGTATCCCCGTCGCCCTCGGCGACATTTCCGTTATTATTGGAGCAGTTGCTTGCCATACTGATCGATGGTTTTTAATTCTAGCGATTTTTAAAAGGAACATAATTTGTAAGTTCGAACTATATTTTACAAAAATACAAGGGCGCAAAATGAAATATTATTTTAGATACCTTTTGACGTAAATCTGCTGATTTGACAAATCCCACAGCGTGAAGTGGATTAAGGTATTCGTTTGAAGTTGAAGTCTGAAATGACATAATTTAAAATCAACAGTTATATAATTTTTGCCAGCTCTGTGATCGTGTCAATTGAATGTATAATAAATGCAAGATCCTTTTTTCAATGAAAAAATGCTAACGCTATGAAATGTCCTCTCAAACACCCAGATGTTGAGGAAAACATTTGTATCTTAATATTAACATAACATAAATACATTTGTTTTGTTTATAGTTTTCTATATGACTGTGGATAGTAATTGATACGATATTATTATCCATAATGGTATTTTATAGAGAAATATTGTCGTGCTTGTGATGAAAGATTTGTTGGTTTGGTATTCTTTATTACCTTAACCAAATATAAACTTTATAATAAACTAATAAATAAAGTATCATCAATTCTTTTTCAATTTATTTAATCGTTTTATTCTATTAGTTTTATGAGAACATTTATAAGACGAGTAGGTATATAAATATATTTATAAACACAAAAAAAGTGCAATGTTTGTTAATATTTATCATTTTATACGAAAAATGTGCAATCGTTATTTCTTTCTTTATTTAATATGAGTTGCTTAATCAGCACTATGAGCATTTTCATTTGTAATATTATTTCAATGCGCGTATGATTTTGTGTTTTTGAATGTTTTTTGATTCATAAAATTTTGTTAAAATTAATCTAAATTTGGTCATTTTCAGATTTGACTAAAATTTATTTCTATGATTTTGAGATATTTAAAAACAGGCTAAAAAAAAAACAAAAATTATGTACTAGGTACGTATATAAACAATTAAAAGCGAATATAATTTTAATTTAGCTGAAAATGAATGTAACGTTATGAAACCGAATGCACCCATCCACTTTGAAATAATATTTGGTTTTAATTTTGTTTTCTCGTACGGTATGTTAAAACCACATAGAATTAATTATAGCTGATATGCTTGTCGTGTTGACGAGAACTTTAAATGTATTATTTTTTTGTTGTTTTTTGCATTACCTAATTTTTTTGCGTCTGAAAACTATAACCTCAACACAACAGACAATTTTTTTTCCACATTCGTTCGGCTTGAACTGAAGAAATTTTCTTTATTCATTTTAATTTAATACCATCATAAGCATAAAGAACTATACTTACTTACAAATTAAATATGAAACTATAACTATTTATTATGAAAATTTTAAAGTTTATCCTGGATACTGCTAATTGTATACTTTGCTGCTAATTGTATACTTTGCTGCTAATACTTATATTTCGCATGAACCACGTTCTTCCAACAAAAAAAGAAGGAAAAGGAAATACAAAATTTTCTTATGCGCAAAACATACCGCAAATTTGGCCTTTATTATGAGAAAAACATGCTTTTAATGTCAATATGACAATAGACCTGTTTAAGCTGTCAAAATTATCTTCGTTAAATCATTTTGTTCATTCTCGCGAGGGGTCTGACAAAAAGTATTTCCTATTTAAAATTGTTTTGTTCAAAAAATAATTTAATTAATTTCATGAATCAGTATTTAATATTTTATCCTTCATTTCTTGCATAAGTAATATTAAAATTATATTAAAATTTTGTATAATCTCGCGAACGGTCTAGTGAAAAATGAGGTTATATTAAGCTGATCGAACTGATCGAGAAAACAGGTCTATTGAACTTTTTAATCCGATACAAAAACAATATATTATAAACCATAATATAATGAAGTTGCCTTTTTTCATTTTGTGACGTCACACTAAATAAGTCAATAGATCATTGTGAAACAAACTTTTTTAGATGGCAGCACAAAAAGTGTTAGGTTTAACTGTCAAAAATACCTAAAAGTAATGGCAGCAGCACAAGCACACTCACAATTCTCGTAAGTGTGTTTGTGCTGCTGCCACTACTCTTACACATTTTGATACAATTGACAGTTAAACCTAATACTTTCTGTGCTGCCATAGACCTGTTTGATCGTTCATTTCGATAAGTAGTGGCAAACCTCACAATCATTTGAACACAAATGAGATTAACTAAAATTTGAGTTTAATTGTGCTTTTATTGCTTTAAAATCAACTAGACGTAAAATTAAATACTTATTTTCTTAAATGTTTGAGTATTAAATCTACCTTTAAACGTAAAATTATTTTTGTCTGGACACAAATGAGAATGAACAAAATGAAGCAAAATGAATTAACGAAGAAAATTTTAACAGCTCAAACAGGTCTATTAAACTGCAGTGGAAATTTAATTCCAATCGTTAATCAGGGTTGATTTAATAAAATCAAATAATCGAAAAAATCGATATATTCATGATTTTTTGCAAAAAATCAATCAAAAAATCTTTAAATTGATTTTTTCCTATTTTTATTTATTTTTCTGATTAGAATGTCTAGAATTGCCATTAAATGCATTAAGTACATTTGGAGATAATAATTTTTATGTATGCGTGTCAGATAGCATCGATTTTGGGCGACTTTGAAACTTCAAATGGCTGAGGGAAATAAGGGTTACATTTCTGACCCATAGTTTGTTCTAAGAAAATACTTAAAAATGCTTGAAAAAAAATATCCAACTAAGGCCCATTAGGATTTTTTTTTTTTTGGGGCGGTCTAATATATATGCTATGTAAAGAACGTCATATTACTTGCAGTTCTTCAACAAAATTGGAACGTATTTCGTCCAATTTTGATTTAGCGATAAAGATGTGAAGAAACCATTTAGCTTGGATATCTGGTTTTCATGTTAAGACATTTAAATGAGAAAAATGTATTAAAATTTTCATTTATTAACCATATCATGCCTATAAAAAATGCTAAATCTGAAAAGTTAAGCTAAGAATAGGAGGTAGGTATTTTGAAATGTGTCTCTAACCATTCTCCAAATAAATATGGAATATTTTCTATATTCATTATTCATTGATTATGTTACTTTCTTATGAATAATTTTAATTATATAGGATAGGTATTATTAAAAATGATGTTGAATTTACCATAATAAGCACGAATACTATTTACAAAATCAATAAAACTAAAAAAATCGAAAAAATCTGATTATTTTAATTTTTTGCAACCCTGGTTAAAATCAAGTGATATAAGTAAAGTATAGACCGAGGGGTTAATAATACCGTGTATTCCTAGAACCAAATGTGCTGTATTACACGTGTATTATTATTATGTATTATCA
>JAABKK020058014.1:0-10051 GCA_011634745.2 Catotricha subobsoleta
CGTGCACTATCACCATATCGATCTGTTTGATTGCTTATTTTATTATTATCACCGAAATTGAATTGTGAATTTTCTCTCTTTTTTTTTTCTCCTTTTTTTCCTTCCTCTTTTTTTCCTTCCTCTTTTTTCTTACAAAAATGAAGTCGTGTTGGCAGCTTGTTTATGCACCGATGGTATTTGAAGTCCAACGATGTTGCAATTATGAAAACTAGAGTTTTTAATGTATAGAATAGATAATATACAAATATTCCTTATAAAGTATAACAGGATGTGCAGCGTTCGATCCGATAGAAAATCACTATATTATTTTTCCAAATAAGATATTATTCTGTTCAATTGGAATGTTTCGTAGTGAGATAAAATCAGATGGCATTCGATCATAGCGTTTAGCACCTTTCGCTGTCTATAGTAGAAAATATGATTCCATCTTACTATGAAACGGCGCGGTTATAGACTGATTTTTTTCCGATCGAATAGAAAATTCTGTTATTTGGAAAACAAATATAGTGTTTTTCTATGGATCGAACGCACTATAGTTTATAAGGTACGAGTATGTGTGATATACTTTGAAGTAGATATACCTTATTATAAAGTATTACTATATAATGTACTGTATACCAAATTCAATTCTCGATTTCATTCCATAATTAGGGCATTCCATATTTATATAGCGTAAATAACGGCTAAAAGACACACACATTTTTCGACTTTTTTGATTTGAATAAATTGGTCTATCTTCCACCCCTTCAAGATTCCTAAAATCTTATATAAAAACGAAAGGAAAAAATATATGGGAAACTGCAGGACTTTGCTAAAACATCGAAATATCTTAAATGAAATGTTTAAATTTCATTTTCATTTACCATAATGTGTTTTAGAGGTCCTTTTGATGTAAGTGATAACTCATTAAAACTCATAGGTTCTTAGTTTTAGTAACTGGCGTACCCTCAAAATAACCAAATTCAACATTTTGAGCATAGCTACTAAAACTAAGAATGCTATAGTATTATCCATAATAATCCACTAGTTTCATTAGATTTGGGGTAGGAGGCAAACACACATATTTCACGGCGAGGTGTTATAACACCCAAATGCGAAACAATGTGTAATAACTTGTAAACAAAGGGTCCCATACAAAATTTACCCATGACGGACCCCCACTTATTTTCGGAGACGCATCCAACGGTATTTACCACCTCCGACACCCCCACAAAATTTTTTAGTGTATACAGTTTTGACAAAGAGATAATTTACACTAGAAGTGGGTTAAAGGGGCGAGCCCTAGCGGGGAAACTGGGATACCAATGGATGCGTCTCCGAAAATAAATGGGGGTCTGTCATGGGTAAATTTTGTATGGGACCCTTCGTTTAGAAATTATTATAAATTGTTTCGCATTTGGGTGTTATATCTTTCGGTGTTATCGCCCTCCACCATATTTCACATGAAGTGCATACAAATCTATCAAGAAAAAATTGTTGCAAAATTATTCAAATTCAAAGATTTGAGGAACAACTGTATATAGATACTTATTATATGGCTCGTACATTTTAATGGAAAAAAGAAATATGCACCAAACCAATATGTACAAAGTACGAAACAATCATAAAAGGAAAAATCAGTCAAAGCAAAATTAAATAACATAAAAAAAAATATATCGCAGATATCGAATGAGTAAACTACAAACTCAACAGTCTAGAATTTATTTTTAATTTGTTCAAAGAAATTCAATAAAAAGCCATCACTTTGTACGAATTAATTGTTACCTTGTAACAAAGAATTTTTCTAATTCACTTTGAAACAAAGTTAAATTAATATACGAGTACTTATATATTTTATATGATGAAAATGAATTAGGTTTTATTGGATCTATGGAAGAATCGCTGAAATGAAATAAGTATGTAAAATAATAACTAAGTAGCAATCATCAACATAATTTAATTTAGAATGTGTAGTAGCGAGTAGCGGCAAAAATAGCAGGCATTTTGTATTGTCGAAAAATAAATGTGAAATAAAGGTGCTGGATGATTGATTCTGGTAGTTATAAATATGTCTCAATTTCAAATGACAAAATGGATTTTCACACTTTGCTCAACTTTTATTGTGATTTGTTTTGTGTCACAACTATTGAGAAATTCAAAAAGTATTTAATTATAACCGAATAACCAAATAATATTGCATCAACAATTTTCTATTTCACCGAATGAATTTATATGCGAAATTCACTGTTATAATGTCCTTCTATCTATATTCTATTTCTATTGACGATACGAACTAATGTGGGATAAAGGCTAAAACATACTTACGCGAATTTCTAAAGCGGCGCGAATTCTTCATACAAAATAATTCGCGTGAGTAAAATTTTGTATGAAGTTATGTCAAAAATTCGCGCCGCGCGACGAAATTCGCGTAAGTATGTTTTAGCCTTAACCGCCTAAGATGCCTAGAGCTAGAGTGAAAGTTTATCACGTGAATTGGCATAACTTCTTAACCAGAGTGATCGCAACGTCAGTCTCTCAAAATGAGAGAATGCCTTGCGTTTGGTGTGCCATTCTTACCTATGGTCTATAGTGTCGCAAAATTTTGCGTTTTTGAGGGGAAGTTGTCTTTATTTTTTAATAAACAAGAAATACAAACATCAAAAACGTAAAATAATGCGGAAAAGTAGGAATATTTCTACTTTTCCGCAAAGCGTTTGCGTTTTTGACATTAGAATTTCATAAAAATGTCGGATTTAACCTCAAAAAATCTCAAAAACGCAAAATAATGCGATACCATAAACTAGGAGTTAGCGCACTTGCCATATACAGAAAATAAACATGAAATGAAATTTCACTTATTTTTTAGAGACCGAACATTTCTCTCACGTACTTATTCTGTCCGAGCAACCATTTCGAAGTTATACCAATTTCGTACGAAAAATTTTCAACATAAACAACGGCTAGCATCATAGGCGGGTAAGAGCTGCCTAAGAAAAATGTTCTGTAATTGAGTTTCAAAATGTATATACTAAATTTTCCGTAAAACCAAGCGTAACAGATACAAAACTGACAAGTACAGTGGCGGACTGGCCCGGGGTGCCGGGATGCTGCAGCACCCCAATTTTTCTTAAAGTTCTGTATTAAAAACGCAATAACCGCCGTTTTTCATATTTCACGGGCCTTTTTAACAATAATGTATTATTTTACAGGCCTTTTCAGATTTTGTTTTAATTGCCTATTTTTCCTCATTGCTTAATTCAAAACACAAGACGAGCTGTGGTTTTTAAGCATATATTCCATCCTTCAATTCAACAGATTCTTTTGGTTTCAAATTCGGCTGGATTAAAAGCCGCTGTGGAAGAATAAAGCCCCAGCACGGTTGAGCTCGGTTGCGTTTTTTTTTTTTTATATATTTTATTGAGCGGGCCTTTTTTTGTAAAATCGCACCTCGGTTTTTTCATAGCCAGTCCGCCACTGGACAAGTATATACAAAGACTATAGATTTGTAATACGAATGAAACTGTCTAATGTAATGCAATTTAATTAAATCAACATTTTCAATAAGTGACCAACTATTGTGTCATATTCCATTTTGGAAATCTCTTCAAAATCCTCAAAAATGATCCTATCGCACAATTTAGATGGTGGGGGTCAGACATTCAGTGGGTTTCACTGTAATTGCCTAATAATCATGACTTTATTCTAAATTAACTTGTTTCAATTTACAGTATTTTAATTGTTTACATTGCCCCGCATTCCTAGTGCGTATATCTACTTTATATTTTTCTACTTGAAAAAAAAATAATCAAGTGGCTATCTAAAAGTGCACAGTATTAATTTAATTCAGTACCGTTGCAAACGTAAACAATAATCGACATAAAACTTATCGCTGTGATTTGAACATTTATTTTGAAATCAGAAAATCTAAATAGTGAATAAAATAAATTCATTAAAATAATTAGTTTTGTTGTAGCAAATTTTTTATGTGTTAAATTTCGATAAAAGAAAATAATGAATCCAACGCCATTAAATTTCGATTCAACTTACGTTACATTTTTGCGTAACTGTGCAAAAGCAAAAAAATTCTTACCTAAATTGAATAGAATTGTAAGTGGAATTATTGTGTTTTTTTTTGTGGCTTTGTGTAGAAAAAAACAAAAAAAAATATTTTGTTCATTAAATTTATTTTGTAGGTGAACACGATTGAAAACGGACCAACAAATAACCAGAATTCAACAATTTTAGAAGAACAATCTCATTGTAAATTCAGTAATTCAGCAGATAAGTTCCGTCAAATTGATAGTGAAATGAGTTGTTACATTGAAAATAACCTTAATTGCAGTGCCAATCGAACTAATGAAAATCAATTGAATATCGATAAAAACGACAATCTATTCGCAAACAAAGAATTAACTGAATCGAACTATTTTCCCAGCTATGATTTTTCAATGTACGATATTAATGATATTGGCCAGTGTATTGTATCGCACATAAAAGATGACACAAAGAATTTGTGTTTTATTGTAGATTTGAAACGGTAAATATAATTTAGATTGTTTGGCAGCTAAGGTTTTTTGTTTGTTTGTTTTTTTTTTTTTTATTCCACGTACAAAGTGTAAACATATTTATATTTTTATCTTAAACTGAAACACATTGTGAACTAAAAAAAAATTGTATGTGGTCAAGGCTGCGTCCGATCTGTTACGTTATATATTTTACAGCATATTTTAGCCAATATATTGTGAAAAAAAAACATTAAATCGTAATAATCTTCTCGCCTACATTTCGTGCATACAAAGATTTTTTTTTTTGTATCTCTGATGGTTTCGGAGCTATAAGTGTTTAAAACCTCCAAACTCAGTTTGTAAGTTTTTTTTAACGTGACACACACTTTTAAACGCTTTATAGCTCCGAAACCATCAGAGATACAAAAAAAAAACTTTGTATGCACGAAATGTAGGCCTTTGGGATCTTCATATTGTGCGATCAGAAAATTATTTGAATTTTATGTTTTTCTTTTCAAGATATTGCCCAAAATATGCGTGTGAGTGTAACGTGACAGATCGGACGGAGCCTTAACCATCTGAACATTTCAGTCTGTTACACGCGAAAGTAGAAAACCGTACAATTCACACCTATGGAAAATTCAAATATTTAAATTTTCGTTTCAGCTTAAGATGAATAATATTCAGTTTTATTTGGAGTAGAAAACTTTAAATAATGCTTTGTGTGTGTGTGTGTGTTTAAAAATTTACAGGGTCCCAAGTTTACAGAGTATTTTCGAGCAACAATTAAAACCATTGGTACAATTACCAAAACCAGGCGTGATTTTTGCATGCAACTTTTTTGGAGATCATTCCGTTCGAGCGATCCGAAACCATTCCTCTGCAATAAAGGTGAAGAAAATGGATATTATGTTAAAAACCGTTTTTTTTTTCCCATTTTTTTGTGAAATATTTAATCATTTCTTTTTTCTTCTTTTTTTTTTTGGTGAAATTTTCAGTCAAATGAACAAACATATCCAGTTTATCTAATTGACATTGGAAATACTATTCACATTGCGGCTGATCTAAAAGGACAATATGAATTATCAGAAGCGGCAAAGAGTATTTCACCGCAAGCAATTCTCAGTAATGTGAAGGTAATTTAAACAAATTGATTTAACGAACATTTTTGTGTTCCAAAGAAATATACTGACATTTTTTTTTTTTTGTTTGTAGCTGAAAGATTCTCGTTCGTTAAATGAATTGCTCAAAATCAAAATGTTTTTCAAGATAATTAAGAAGAACAAGTAAGTTTTCGAAGAATTGAATTAGTCCATTAACTTATAGTCAATAACTATTGGTAATAATTAATCTTCTGTCAATTAGAAATGATAAGATGAATTTAATTATATTATCCAATAAGAACTTTTCAACTGTAAACAGTTGCAGAAATGGTTGAAGAACCAGTTGGATATTCGCCACAAGCAACTGTGATTGAAATAACCCATATTTGGGTTGATTGTCTCACATTTTCAATCATAGTTGGAAAATTAATCGTTGGCCAACTGATGGCACATTCTGCATTTTAAAATACGGTTGAAAACCAAAATCTTTTTTCCAACCATTTGAAAACGACAATTGCTTGTGTCGAATCCAACCCGATTTGCTTATTGAGTTAATTAACATTTAATCAATAATATTTTCATTTTATTTCATCAAATAGTAACATGCTTGACATTGAACTATTTCCGAAGATTACAAATCCATTTTTGAATTATGTTCAGGATGTAAGTACTTAAATGCTTTTTCTTATGTTTAAAAGTTTATTGAACTTCATTCAGCAAAATCATCACACGTTTTAAAGCGAAATGAAAAATTAAATGGATTTGGTTCAAAAACTTGTGACATTGCCTACAAATACCACACCCCGTTCATTAGAAATCATAAAAAAATTAATGAACATTTATTCTATTTACAGATTCGCTGCGATAATAATCATTCAAATATTCTGCGATTTTTGTCATATTGCGGTGAAATGCATAGAAAAAATATTGCTCTGAACACCATATCATCGATACAAGAAGCATCAAGTCACCGTGACCATAGCATAAACAATGTCAATTTTATTAGTGAAAGACGTGTTAAAATCGAATCCGTGATAAATCATCATATAAAAAAAATGACAATAACCGTACATCAAAAACCGATTATAACAAAACAATGTTATAAGAAAGACTATAAGGATGAATATGATGCTAAAATTGTATGTGGTACGGATAAAGTCATTGCAAAAATTAAGAAATTCACTTTTGAAAATCCGTCCAAACTTCAAATCCGGCGACCAAATACCGAATTAATTGAACATTTGTCTAACGAATCCAACCATTTGAAAGCAAATCGTAATGGTACTGATGATTCGGAAATTTCGAAAAAAAGACAAATTTCTATGCATCATGCAGTACATTCCAAAAAGAATACAGTTTTTAAAACCGATAATCGATTTGATAATCGCAGCACCATCAGTTGCAAAGATTTTACTGTTGATTCAGTAAATACAGAAAAAAGTGAAATGCATACTGATAAGTCAGTACAGCCGACGACAAATGATATTGATAAAATCGATAAGCCACCGACCAATGAAGCCATTTGCGAAAATATACAATTTACATCTGCATTCGAAAAACATTGTTGCACTCCATCATCAGTGTTAAGTAATAAAAGTGCTATAAACAAATATGAATATTTTCCCAATACATTGATGTTTCTGGATAATATTCCTGAAATGCGTTTACCATCAAGTACATATTTCATAAGTAATCCATCAGATAATATTTACAGAAATACCGATAATGATCTCATTCCAAAGCCACAAATACCACCCGATAATCCAGTGGTATTACAAATAGAGATACCAAGCGTTGGTCAAATAATACAAGTGATTCCAATGCATATTGTTGATATTGAAACATTTTATGCACAAATATCCGATACATTACTAAAGGCACCACTGGCATTGTCAGATTTGGAAAATGTTATGAATTCGATTGCAAACCATGATTCTTATATACGATACAAAGAACCTCCAGGTACATTTTGTCTTGAAAATAAATTTTCATTTAAGTGATTGGGTTTTGCAAAACAATAGCAAACAAAGAAAAAAGAAACACAAAACATGTACAGTAGGATCGAATTTTTCAGAACTGCCGATACGTATATACGTATATAAAGGATTTTGAAAATAAATTAAATTTCGATATGCTTGATGAGACTCTTGAAGTTGTCAAAATTGGAATATCTGCTCCTATTTAAAGCACCATAATTTGGTTTCGTTACAAGTAATTGTATTTCTGTATTGTCCAGCAGTTAAAGCAAGTCAATGCCTTTCAAATAATATATTGTTCATGAAAGGTATTGACTTACTCTCAAACTGTCGGAGAATACAGAAATACAATTACTTGTAACGGAACGGAACCAAATTGCAGTGCTTTAAATTTGCAATTTTCACAACTTCAAGAGCCTCAAGCACATCGAAATTTAACTTATTTTCAAAATCATTTATAGACGTTACTCGCAGGAGACCAAATGCTATTTAAAAAATGATGGTACCGGCAGTTCTGAAAAATTCGATCCACCCTAATGTACAGCAAAGATTATTTATATACAAAGATTAATGTTTACCCAAAATAAGCGTCTTCGAAAAACAATTGAAAGTTATTTTTGAGTACGTTTTTGGATTTAAAGCCAAAGTACATTTTTTCTTAAGCTAAACCCAGCCTCATACTCATGCAACTGGTTTACTAAAACTTACTCGAAAGTAACTTTGAAAATGTTCTCTGAAAGACGCTGTGAAATTTTCCAAACAATTACGATTTACACAAACTTTAAATCAATGGTTTTTTTCCCCTGTAGCTCTGCCCAATATTAAAAAACTAATAATTTTTTTTTTATTATCGTACCCTAAAATTTCAGCTATGTTTCAACTGGTGTTTTCAAAATTTAAAAATGATTGGATCTATCGGGCCAAGATAATTGGAAGATATGACGAAGACAATTATAAGGTAAAATCATTTGTCAATAATAAAATAGAAACAAAAATGATTTTTATTCCAATGACAGATATTTTTTGTGGACTATGGTAATTGTGCGAATGTGAAAATACAGGATCTCTACTATTGGGTAGATCGATGGAATGACATTCCATTTCAGGCGTATCATTTTCGTTTGCACGGTATAAAACGTTCCCGTAAAATTGATCACGAAGCAATCAATTATTTAAGAGAATTGATCCTTTGCAAATCAGTTGTAGCCCGAATAATGTAATAATTTAATTTAATGATTTTCTTTTTTTTCTTTTTTTTTTGGCTAATGAAAAATTTCTTTCAGAGACTGGCGTTTTAATTAATTGCAATTTTTCATTTATATTTTTCTTTTGTCTTCTTATACACGAACAGTTCGACGGCCAACAACATATTAGAAATTGATCTAACTACTGAAGGTGGACTGAATATTGGAGAACAGTTATGCAATAAGAAATTTACAAAGGACTAGACCACAACTAGACACAACTTGATATATTTTTTTCTTTAGCTTTATGGATTTTATGGAAATTTTTGTTTTAATATTATTTTTATTCTTTTCTTTCCGTTGTTTATATACCGTAATTTCGATTATGTGTTTAAAACCAATGACGATATTTGTTCAACGGAATCACACAGTTTTTTTTTATTTTTTATTTGTAAACACGAGAGAAATTTAAAATTTGAGTTTTTTTATACAAAAAATAAATATTTTTTCGATGTTTTAATTGAGGTCACTTCATGTGTCATTTTTGTTTAAAGTATTTTCAATGAACGCAAGAACAATTAAAACTTATTTTTTTTATAGCTTTTATTAATCAGAATAAACTTATTGTTTATAAAAAAATAAATGAAAATTTATGGAAATGTTTGGTGATGATTTTTTTTTTGTAAATTTTAATTTTTCAGGTTCTGATTTTAGAGAGAAAATTTGCCAAGCAAAAAATCTAATTTCAAATCAAATAAAATTCCAAATGTTCAGAAAATTTATAGGCGCATATGCAAAGCCATCCACTTGGAAAAAAATACGTGAAAATATAACAATAGGATCTGCTGTTCTGTTCAACCTTGCAATGATAAGGGAAAAGGGATGATAAGGACGTCCGGACATAGAAAAAGGAAGTGGGGGGGGGAGGGTTGTAGGTTCGAAAAATGCATGATATTTACGGTGGTCCTTTATAGACGACCCCTAAAGGCAAATTAGGTGATTTGAAATATAGGAAATAATTGCTCTCTCATAAAACTAAAACAAGAAAATATAATACCAAAAGTTTGACAGCAATCCACTTTGAATAATATTTTAGTCAAAACGACTAAAATTTAACTCAAGTTTAGTTTCAGTCACGCTACAACATAGTATGTATAGTAGGGCGACAATTCGACCTTAGGAAAAAAAGTCACGTATTTGTTTTTTAAACCCTGTATGGTTTTTGTAAGCGGACCGATGCCATTAGAATAGGGTTTAAATTTTAGGCCGATTGGATAATGTTTAGAACTGCCAGTTTGGGTTCA
>JAABKK020058015.1:0-10050 GCA_011634745.2 Catotricha subobsoleta
ATTAATGTACGCCGAACCTAAATCGTTAAGTGGTTCGGCGCAATGTGAGTACACCCGTATACACCGCAAGTTAAAACCTTTTAACGTTAAATCGATTTAATGTAGCGCCGGTGTATACGAAGTCAATGAGCGTGAGCAAGGGTGAGTATCTATTACCATGTGCATGTACATAATTTAGACTTTAATAAACTAATGTGGGATAACGAAATCTCTTTTTCCTTGTGCAAAATGTATTTTTAAATAGTGTAATGGCCATTCAAGGGTTTCCAGGGTAAGAACTCTTATACCATAAATTAAATATACCATATTATAGTGTCAAATATTTTATACAATATAACAACATTGTATAACACTTCTCACGATGAATTTTCGAATGAATTCTGCTGTAATTTAGCGAAAAAACATATACTAGAAATCATTAAATAAACTATATATGGAGTATTATTTTATTCTATTCAGTTCCCTTTTATGATTCTTAGTACAAATGAATATATATCATTTCACATACAGAGATATGCTTCGAAACGTCGTCGCGACAAGTCGTATGATATGAATTTCATGCGAAATGAAAATATAAAATATAAAGTATGTAATACAAAAGACTAAAAATTAAAATAAAAAACTTCATGAGTTTTCAGAAAAATTGCTCTCTAAAGCTTAAAATTATCATCAGATAATAGAATATCTCATATTAAAACCACAAATTCAAATTTAAAAGTGAATTGAACTATATAATTGGTACTTAATTTCTATTGCGCAATAAACATATAAGTATTATGATGTTTTCCAAGTAGTATGCGCAAAAATAAGAAATGGGAACAATTATACTGGTAACACGAAATTTTTAGTTTTTTCGTAGTATAATGGCATTTTTTTTACAACAGCTGTCAAGTTTTCTGTCACCCAATTTGTTAAGGAGATGACACACTACACTATTCAGATATATTTCTTCCATTTATAATTTTTAATGTAGAGAATTGAAAGGTTTATTTATTGTAAATATGTAAATATTATGTATTTGTTTGATAGTTGGTAATATTACACAATGCGCAAACAATACATTTTAATCATACGGGGTGAACTTATTCGAATTAATTTGTATTTTCACACTAAACGACAGGCAGATGAAAAATTTCTTACTGTACTTTGAAACTTACATTAGTATTTCGTATCACGCGTGTAAACCGCTTTATGTGCCATTTTGATTTTTTCACTATATTTTGTGTATACAAAATTTTGTACCAAGTAGGCGCGATTTGAAAGTTAACTTAAATTTTAATTGTATGTCGAAAAATTGAACCATAATTCTATTAAACTGGCTCAACAAGGAAATAAAATGTTAAATCAGGTTGCCGCTGAGGCAATGTATTCAGCTACTTATGTCGAAAACTATTTGGATTCTGTAGAAAATCTACCAAACGATGTTCAACGCCATTTGACACGAATTCGTGAAATAGATCTTCAATATCGAGGTAATTATACATAAATATTTACGAAACAAATATTTCCTCGGTTTTTGCATTGCCATTGAAAATTTGATTTAGATCCAAAAAATTTTTGTTTAAAAAAAAAATATAATAATAATAGTTTTTTTAAACATTAATTTTAGTTCATTTACGAGATGTCGATTATTATTATGATCAGTGGTCAAATTGCTCAACTAATGAATTAGAATCGACAAATGCTACATCTAAACGTACTCGTGCTATGGGACGCATTCAACAATCGCTAATTGCTGCTCAAGAATTGGGTGATGAGAAACTTCAAGTTGTCACACAATTACAAGAAATGATAGATTTAAAGACACGTCAATTGGACGCAGACTTTAAAAACTTAGATTATGGTGTTAAAGATGAACAAGCGTTGATTGCTCCATCACCTATTCGTCCTGTTGTTAGTCCAACAGCATTCGTGCCTTCCGCTAATATAAATATGAAAAGTGAGATAAAAAGCGAAGAAAATGTTTCTGTGCCAATACTACCAGTACCGTCTACATCAACAGATCGTTTGAGTGTTGTAACACCATCGACGACAGGTGTAACTTCAAATTCAACAACCGCAAACAACACCGCAGATCGATCTTGGAAACGTTCACGTCGTGCACGAGCTGACATTTCTACATCAAGAGGAACCGCAATCAGTAGCTTTGCAAATGTTGCAAAAGTCACAGCAATTGATTTGGCATCCGACACCTCGACCGCAACGCCGACAACAGCTAAAGCAAATACAGCTGCAGGGACTGCACAATCATCATCAGCAACTGCATCTGCAGGTGCTCAACATAAAAAACAAACTGGTGCTGGTAAAAAACGTAAACGTAAATCTGGACGTGCGCAAAGTGTTAGCGCCAGTGCTGGAAGTACAAACAATAGTGCAACCAATCAACAAGGTAGTGTTCGTCCACATGATGACACACCACCACTTGAAGAAACTATTGATCCTGATGAACCAACTTATTGTCTTTGCGATCAAATTTCATTTGGTGAAATGATTCTGTGCGATAATGATCTATGCCCGATTGAATGGTTTCATTTTTCTTGTGTATCATTAACAACAAAACCAAAAGGAAAATGGTTTTGTCCGAATTGTCGTGGTGAACGTCCAAGTGTCATGAAACCGAAACAGCAATTTTTGAAAGAATTGGAAAGATATAATCGTGAAAAGGAGGAAAAAACATAATTTTATTTCTACAAATTGATTTTAACAGACTACTGAAATGCATATACTTTTTTTCTGATCTACTTCACATTTTTTTTATGTTTTTAATTATTATTCAAAAGGATATCATCATATATTTATATTCTAATATATTTAATTTATGTGAGAGAAACTACATACACCTCGTACCAGAAATTAGGTGTAAAATGAAGTTAGCCAAATTAACTTCGCTTCGTTCATGCAAATTGTTGTTACAACAAAAACATAGATGAAGTTTACTTCGGCTGTTTGCACTTAATTTATGGTCGAGGTGTACTAACAAAAATCACATTTTCTTTTTAATGATAACTGAGGTCTATGGTTTATTCTTAAATTTTAATACATATTTGTTTTTGTTTCTTTTTTTTCGAATTAACGAAAATAAAATTTTAAGAAATCATATAAGTAAATACTTTATTCAATATATGTAAGTATTTTTCATATTTAAAAACGTTTGAATAAAACTTTTTTATTATTAAATAAACTGATTTTTAATTACTTTTATCACCTAAATCTATTTAGCAGTACTGATATTGTACTTTCTGTTTTGTTTTTCAGACTACACGTTATATGGTTATTCGACGTCCTAACATTTGCTTTCAAATTAATAGTGATAACGATAACCATAGATTCATAAAAATTAAATTAAACTGTGCGCACTCTCCTTGCTGTGGGTGTAATAATGAATGCATAATTTACAAATGAAATCCGAACGTTTATATTTTGAGTTGAAACTTTTAATTATCTCAGGATTATACGAGTCGGTGCTTACCACCCTAAATATTTTTTTTTTAATAAAAACAAAACACTTGAATCAAATTATTTGTGTATTTCTTTTTATTTGAACACTTACTATGATACCAAGAAAAATTGTGGTATAATATTACAATATTATGTATTTTAAGTTGTTTAAATTCAAATTCTAATTAATATTCATAAAATTTAAATATAATTTGATAAAAAGATTTATAACTTTAAATTCATTTATGTTTAAATGCTTTGTTTGCTATGTAAAATTGGTAAATAAATGGTTAATATAATTAATTAGATTTAGAATAACATTATTTATTTTATTTTATTTTTTTTATTGTTTTCAAACTACGATTCTATTTTATTCCGTTTAATTTTATTTTTTTTTTTTAATTAAAATATTTTTTAAATATTAACAATAAAAATAACTTAGTAAATATTTATTTTTCTTAAAACAGCTATTCAATATATTTCATTTTAATATGTGTGTTGGTCATCAAATCCAATAACAAATACAATTTTGATATACAAAATTAATATGTTTAAAACTTAACTTGAAATATATATAAAATCAAAATTACTCGATAAATGCACTGTATTAATTTCTTATCATTTATTTGTAATAAATATTGGAATGGTCCGTTTCTATCTAAACATATGAATCTAAGCCTCCAATTGTTGATCAAGCAGTCCGTTCTCTCAAACTGTGTGTCTGTTTTCTTTTTTTTTTTTTTTGTGATTATTACCTTTATAAATGTAATGCTCTACAATACCACTATTGTGGTTCCAAAATAAAATTACAACAATATCATGAAGCAATTAACATTTTTTATATTTTTTTTTTTTTGGTAAGAAATATTATTTATTATTACTCTCAAATTAGCTTAATAACTAAACTGTGCTAAAAAAAAAAAAAAAAATCGGTGGGGTGTTATATAAACTATGAAATTTAAATGTTAAAATTGCTTTCAATGTTGTTCATTCACTATAAATATAATTTCAAAAACATAAATAGTAAAATTTTCTATAGGCCTTCTGCACCATAAAATACAAATTCTTCAATAAAAATTATCATACTAAAAAAAAAAGTGCCATTCACGATAATTGGCCGTTTATTTGTTTGGTTTGTTTCTAAAAAAAAGCTCATCCCAAACAAGAACATAAAATGTATCAATGCAACAAATTATTTGATGTGTGAATAGATCACACATGCTCACGGGCTTTTTAACTTTATTGTTTAATTAATTTGTAGCCAAATGAAAATCTCAGGACACAATCTGTCTTTCCTATCACTGAATTTCTAATCTAAATAAAATTGCATTACGTTTCTCGTTTTATTTTAGCATTTCGTACTACATTTGCTAAAAAATGTTCATTACATCATAATATGAAATTTTAATGTTGTATTTTTTCTTTTTTCTAAAATTAAAGAATGGCATATTTTTCTAAATGATTTAAGATTTTAGACTAGAATTTCTTAAATCTTGTTTTTCTATTTAAAAATATTATTTTTCCTAAAAATTATTAATTAATAAAATATTTAATTGCGAATGTGAATGCATTTTAAATTCACCAAAAAGTGGTAATACTAATCCTAAATACTAAGAAATTGCAATTAAACGGCAGAGCCTTAATAATTTTATGTCTCAAAACTAATTAAAAATTAATTATTAAATTTTTTAAATATTTTTCATAATTCGAAAAATTTGTTTACAATTTTTTTTTTTTTAGTCTTGATGAATCTATTCTATACAAAGCTAAAGCTATTTTTTGTAATAATTATAATTAAAGATAATAATATTAATATTGCAGACTTGGTGAAAATCAATAAATTTGATTTCTCTACGTTTGTTAAATTTTGAAAATATCTGGTTCAAGTTTCAACAAAAATCATTTAGAAAAGATATTAAGGATAAATTAAAGAAATTTTTGGCTGAAACCAAAATAAAAAAAATTAAATAATAATCACAAGTTCAGTGCTTCAGAAGTTTGATGTAAATAAATAGATACATTTTTGTTTATAGCTTTGCGACTTCTATGGTAACAAGCAACTTTATAAACCAAATACAATTCTCTGTTTTTTTTCCTTTAAATATTGTAAGTCGTAACTCGTGATAAATTTCGACGCTAGATTTCGATATCAAAAATATTAAATCAAGAAAAACTGGTGATCATTCTGGCATTATAATTTAATGATTATGAAATAATTGATTAGAAATATCTTTAAGTAAATTCCATTAGAAAATGTTGAAACTGTGATCCAAAAAGTCTTAATCTCTAATATTGGTAAATATATATATATATTTTTTTTATAAATTTTAGATTTGAATTTTAGATAAAATAAAATTTTAGTTAAAAATTTTCTATGGATCTTTTAGGAATTAATAATACTCTTGAGTAAAAAAAAAAGAGAAGAAAATATATAGATTTTTAATAAATATGCAGAATGTGACTGTTCTGTTTTGTAATTATCACTAATTTGATTTGTTCCTTTTTTTTTAATTTGTTGTATAGTTTATAGAAAAGTGGTGATGGCGCGATATGTGATAAAAAAATATAGAGTAATACACACTTAGAAATTTCAATATTTGATCGTGAATTTTGTTAAGTCAAAACACGCATTTTGTGTAAATGTGTAAATGTGTAGAAAAAGAGTGATTATTATTATTTTTTTTTTTTTTTAGACCCAAACACCATGTGGATTTTTGCTGGTGGGTACTGCAGTTTCTAATTGCCTTGGTGATCCTATAATACGTCTTGTACTTCCGGGACGATTTGATCCTGTTTATAATTAAAAATAATAAAAATGTTAGCACTTGCACAATATTTTATAGAAAACATTTCTTACCTTCGAGCAAATGACGAATCTCTTCTGATGGTGCCACAGCCAAACTTTGTAAATTTACTTCTTTCATTTCATTAACCAGCTTTTCAACTTGTTTCTTTTTCTCAGCAATAGCATTTTCAATGGTAGCTACTTCTTTCTTAAGATTATCGGATGTTTTATTTGTTGATTCAGAATTATGAACGGCTTGATCAATTTCCGATTGAATTCGTTCCACTTCATTTAGAAAATGACGCTCTAATTGTTGTCGACTATCGAATTGACGGCTTAATGTACGTTGCTCAATTTGTATATCATCCATTATTAAACGAATTTTATTTTTACATTGAAGCAATTCGGTTTCACAATTTGCCAACTTAGACCGTAGCAATGTTATTTCTGATTTCAGTGTTTTTTCTTGTTGACGAACTAATTCATTTTCTTCTTCGACGTATTGAAGGGTTTGAAGCTAGGTTATATGAAATAAAAAAATATATTTATTGCATTAGTTTTTTTTTTTTTTCGGAAAATAAATTTAAAAATAAATGATTAATCAGGAGGTAATTATGAATCATTTCACATACTTGTTCATTTCCTTGTCGATAAAGTTGATCAGTTTTGTTAATTTCCCGTGTAATGGCATCGATTTGTTGAATTTGGTCTCGTTCCTTATTCTCCAAGTATATAATCTCGGCGTCATACTAGATAAAAATATTGCTGATTATAATTTCTGTATCATATAATTTCTGTATTTACATACCTTTGTCATATCAGCTTGCTGTACATTAATTTTTTCTCTTTGATATTTAATCAATTGTATCAAATCCCTATATTGAGCATTTTGAAATAAGCTTTCACTCATCAATTCACTATTGCCGTCGACATTTGTGACATTGATAGCTGTTTTTAAATTCACAATTGCATTAATATGTACATTAGTGGCTGGGATAGTGGCCAATGATGGAGACGTGTCTTTAATAAAATCATATTTGTGTTGTGGTTGTTGTTGCTTATTACTATTACCATTACTGTTCGTGCTACTCATACTATCACTTTTTTGATGCGAAAATGCAACTTGATTAAGTTGTTGTTGCATAATGGGTGGACTTGTTCTCGGTGGCGGTGGGTCTCGATATGGCGGTGGCACTAAAGCTCCATTTGATGAAATCGGTGGACCATTCTTATACACATCACTACTATTACTATTTCGATATGCTTCTTGTAGACTTTCATTGCTTAAATTAAGAGCTTCCCGAAATGTACTGGTTTTGCGATCTAATGAATTTCGTACGTCGGCAGTGTTGAATTCAATAACGCCAGTATTTGATGTAATGCCAACAGAAGTTTTTGGTGATGTTATTGCTGTTGAAGTTGATGTAGATGCAATTGAATCATTGCAGTCGGTTGTTAATGATGGCGATGGTGATGATTTTGGTGTTGTATTTAATGGATTTTGTGGAATTCCTTTAACAATTCCAACTAAATCACTTTTACGAAAATCTTGCTTTCGATCTGCATGGTTATTGTTCTGGTATAAATTGGTTAGTGGCGATATAGTTCCACTTATTGGTGATGATTTTTGGTCAATTTGTGTCTGTCTTCCTGTTTGATGCGCTTGAGGTTGCACCGGCGCTGTTTTTGTTTGAGCTGTTGCTGCATCCAATTTCTGTTGATCCGATCGTTGTAAAATGAATTGAACATCATTGGAATATTCACCCCATTTCATCAAAATCTAAAATTTAATAAAATAAAATTGTATTTATTTTTTTTCAAATTGTCCATAATTAGTTTAATTTACCTTTAATGGATTTTCATTTGGTGCTAAAAGTCTTTCATTGCTACGCCATCTTTCAATTAAAGTAAAACGTCCAACTTTACCAGTTGCATGAGCCAACGCAAATACAACATCCTAATAAATAAAAAATTGTGATTGTAATTAAATAAACATTCAGAGAAAAAAAAAACGTAAATACGATTTTCATATCGCTTACCTGGCAAGTTGTTGTTTCAGTTACACCACAAACAATACGCTGAATACCTTCCACCCAAACTTTCAATTCCATATTAAAACTAATTGTCGTATTGAAATTATATTGTTGAACTTTAAGTCACATTTTTTGTATCCATCAAAGACATAATTAATTTTTAATACGTTTCACCTACAATTTGAAAGCAATAATCAAATTAGAAATTTTTATTTTCGGGTAAATTGAGAACAATGAATGACCATAGAAATTGTGTTTCTTTATTTTTATACATATTTTTGGTTATTAAATAATTAATGACCCTTATTTAGTTATTAAGAAACATTACTCATAATATTCGAAATAATTTCAATTAAAAAAAAAAACTATGTTATTTTTTTATTCGCAGAAACGACGTTTTAATTATTGCTATTAAGAAAAAAAATCAATAATTAAAAAAATGTATGTCACGCAATGAACGACACATTCCATCGTAGTCTCGGTATTCAACAAAATACCCAAAAATAAATTATTTCTATTAGAATTACTCACTATTACATTTTATTATTTTATAAAGTTTGCTTTCGTATTTCGATCGATAATTAATCAATTCATAAATTAAATTTTAGTTAATTTAAAAATTTAGTTTACAGGTATTTTTATTTACCATTTTTATGTATCTGTTCTTTCTTTCTTTTTGACACAATACCAATTTTATGAAGTTTTAAGATTTATCACAAAATACTTATACACAGGCGCCATGTTTACTTTTAATCTTTTTTGACATAAAGTATACACAACAGTTTAATACGTAACTAAAAAAAATGGATACTTTTAAATTGGTCGAATTCTCATCCTAAATTCAAAAATAGTTAAGCCACATTTAGATGTGTACACCTAAATCGCAAATTTCATGCTATAGGATAAACTCTTTTCTCATTCAAAGTTTGTATGTTTTATTGCACTTGCTCTCATACATATTTTTTCATGATTTTTTTTTTTTTTTGCAATTAACGATCTTAACAATATTGAGCTTAGGTTGCTAGCTAGTTCGAAGATAAAATTCTTTCTATATGCTAAATCGACATTTCTGTACCTAATTTTTGTTTATTCTTGCTTTGCTGCCTCAAACACAAGAAAATATCGAATAAAAATTATATTTTAATTAATATGATGGTTTTTGTCAATTTCAAAGGACAACAACGACGACGACAGCATCACCATATCCAACAACAAGACCACGCAGCAGAAGATGTATATTAACTAATCTATTGTCAGAACTTCTATTAAAACAATAACTAATAAAAACATTTTGCACATCATTTATACAAAAACCGCATTGATGAATAATTGGTTTTTTCATAATTATTTACCTATACTTTTCTAAATAATCTGTAATTAAATGACATCTTAGTGAAGATCATCAATTAAATATTGATATTATTTTGAAATTTTATAATTTCGCATATAAGCATAATTCAATATTTACTATTAACTTAATCTACTATGAGCGTACATTTGTTTTCTACTAAAATGCAAAGATTAAGTACATAAATTATTTTTGTATTTTCAAAAGAAAAGTTATCTTAGATGTGAAGATATAAGGTCTAGAAGAATGTTCTATTTTGACTGATTAATGCATTTAATTAATTTACAGTTATTTATATAAATGTACACTGGCTGACAGATGGTAGAAAAAACCGTGCCATCGTAGAGCTGGCAAGTGATGGCAGTACCATGATATGGTCGCTGTTGCATCTCACTCACACTCATATCTATTATCACGGTTAGAACATAAGTTAGACGATACGAACT
>JAABKK020058016.1:0-10049 GCA_011634745.2 Catotricha subobsoleta
TGACTTTCTGATATCGCACATCGTATCGAAATCGATATCAGATATATATCGATTTCGACATGATTTCCTGATATCAACATTTCACATCGTATAGACATCGGAGCGATATAGATTTTTGTCATTGGTAATATTCCGATATCGATGATTATTAGGGGAAAAAGAGTATAGAATTTAATTATAGAACAGGGTATAATAAATAAAAATAAAGTAGTGTACCAATTTTAATTCGCAGCTTATTTAACTGGTCGCACTAAATTAGAAAATAGTATCTTTTTTAAGTTTTATAGGAAATTGGCTAAAGGGACAACGCGGGTTTTTGGAGAAATATTATCTTTTTTCAGTTTTCAAAAAGTCACTTTAGGGGACAGCGCGAGTTTTTTCGCGCATTTTTGTATATGATCGACTAAAAAAGAAAAGGTCAACGTATGTATTTATGATATATCTTTTTTATGCCAGGGACCTTCACTGATTTTTACTTCATTTTTGAGAAATTCTGCGAATTTTGAAAAAAATCAAGTATTGGTTTAATAATTTTTTTTCTCTCTCTATTTTTTCATACAAAAATGATGTCATGTAACAATTAGTGATGGGCAAATACCGTATTTAAAGAAAATTGGTAATTCCGATCATAAATTACCGTAAGTTACCGTAATTTACCGACAGATGTAGAATATATATACTAGATGTCGAACTTCGTGTAGATATATGTGAATAAAAAAGTGAAGCAAAAAAAAATAATGACAGAACAATCTAAGGAGGTAAATGTATGTACAGTGACCAGTTTCGCGACAACTGCGCCATCTATTTATGGAAATTAATTGTAATTTCGTTTATTTTATTGTTTACAAAATTGAAATGTTGAAAATGTTGAAAACGATTTGCATTTAATTGCTAAATATGTTTTGTTCCAAAATATGTAGGAATATGTATGAAGAATACATAAATACGATATAAAAATAATACATATAATCTTTATTTAACTGAAATTTAAAATCTGAAAAGTAGCCATTGAACATATGCATATGTGTGTGTGTACTTGCTTCACAATACATACATAAGTTAGACATCTAGTGTATACTCAATATCTGTGAATTTACCAGCGACGGTTGAAAATTTAAATTACCGTAATTTTAATTTATTGTAAGTGACTGTAATTTACCATAAATTACCGATTTTTAAAAATCACGCTTAAATTAGGTGATAAATAAAAAAAAGCGATAAAAAAATAAAATATAAATATAGAGACAAATATTTAAGGTAGATCCAAAATGAAAATGGCACAAAAATTAGAAAAAATACGTATTTAATATCAAAATGGGCAAAAAAGAAAAACTAATTTCGATAATTTAAAATGGATCGTTGTAATTTACCCGTAAATTACCATGTAATTTACCATACGTAAATTACCGATCTGATCATTTCGGTAATTTAAATAGAGAGGCTGGAATTTACCAAAAATACCCACGGCATTTTATGTAATTTACAACCCGTAAATTACGGGCACATGTACCAATTAATTGGCAGCTTGTTTTTTTTGTGCATTTTTTTTCTTTCTCCGATGCATGGACGGATTTTTATGGTCAAGATAAAAAGACGCAGAATTTTTTTTCTTCAAAAATATATTATTTTTTTTGAACTACTTCGTTTTTGGGTTGTGGCACCCAATTTTCTGTTTTTTTTTTTGCACTTATTTTACATATTGAGTTGGAACTCAGGTGTGGCCAGACGGATTTTAATGGCCAAAAGACGCAGAATTAAATTTCTGTAAAAATATATGCACTGAACCTGGTAACATTTTTTTTTTTTTTTTTTAATTTCTTACAAAAATGAAGTCGTGTATTAATTAGTTGGTAGCTTGTTTTTATTATTATTTTACATTCGGCGGCATTTCGTAGAGAATAGTTATTTAATAGTTCTGCCGTGTGTGACGTGACCGGTAGTAAAAATCACCTGGAAAGCAATAATTACAGATATAAAACACAACATGCAACTAGTGGTTTTCGATAACATCGTTTTTTTCGGTATTTAAATTAAAGCTAGAGAGAAAGCTCTTTCTTGTGCTAAACAAAAGTTAAATATTGAATATAGAAATAGAATAGCCGATGGGAAAAGGACTATGAGTAGTTAGATCGTTATTTTAATGTAAACATGTACATAACAGCATATTTGAATAGATATTTATAAAATAAAGGAAACCTAACACAGAATAAATTATACCTTATAGTCAATTCGATGGAAAATATTTGTAGAAAGTATCATGTTTCACGATAAATACAATGTTTTATTGTTATTCACAAATGTATTATGAATCTGAGAGAAAACAATAGAACACTAAGACTGCTACATTTATTTTGAAAACCAATTGATTTGAATTCAATATCACGTTCAAATGCAAATTAGACGAAGAGCCTGATAAACACTTTTAACATTTTCTTGAAAACTACACAAAGATTTATATAAATTTTGCTTTATAGATTATCTGTTCAGAGAATTTGCACTAGACAACTTTGCCGCATGGCTCAAAATCCAAATTCAAAAAAAGTCAATTTTGCTCCAGAATATACCTATACATTTATGAAAGTTAATAACAATATTCAAAACCAGCTCGATTGCTGAGTCAATCTCCAGTAAAACAATTAAACAATTTCTTTTTCTTCATAAAACAAAAAAATGAATCATATAGCTATATAATAAATGATGACGACGTACTCATTAATTGGTAAAGCTTCATTCTTCTCTCTACTTTCATTACATATTTTCTTTTTCATCATCTATTTTTTCTTGCGGCGATGATAAATGAAAGCTGAACGAAACTTAATTACATAGCATTTTGCAATATTCCTTTTTATTTCATTACATTTTTAGCTTAATCCTTAGCCTAATCTTCAGCATGTGTTTGTGTGTGTGTGCGTGTGTGTGTAGTTAATAAATTGTTGCGTTAGCCTAATTTAATAATTTTATTATTACTGAAATGGATTATAAAACCGTGTGGAACATATTTGAATGTTAAAGATCCCACATAACAAAATGCGGAACTTATATGAAAGGATTTTGATGTATACATGATTTTGTTTTACTTACAATAACAAAACCATTAAAAATGAAAATTATCAGGGGAATTATCGTGCAAATACAAATAAATTATATTTTCTTAACAAGCATTTTGTATCAAATATTGTATCGATTTCATTCAACCAACAGCTACAACATGATTTTGATTTATAATTTATAAATGTAATATTATCTGCAAACATTGACATTGAACTTAATTCAAAAAGGTTTTATTTCAATTAATCACTAATTAATTTAATTTAGGCGTGGGTTGTCGTTACATTTAATAGAGAGACTTTTTTTCCTTCCAGCATTATATTTGAGTCAACAAAAGTTAACAAGAAAACTCCCTACGGAATTCCAAATAAATATAAAAGTCAATTAATTTTATTCCCACAGCAGTTATATGAGAACCTAAAGCGTTCATAAAAATCACTGTTATTGATTAAAAATGATTATCATAAGGACAAGTTATTAAGTATAAAATCAAGAGTGTTGGGTTTCTGTTAGAAATGTGCACGTAATTCTATTAAACAATGACACACCAACATGCTGGACCCAAAACAACAATAGTAATAATATTCTAACGTTTGGGAATGAACGACAATATCTACTTAATGGACAAACGGTAAGGAGAATATTTTGATTGTATTGGTGGTTTGCCTACTTCCGTCTGATTGTTCTCCTTATGCTTGAACAACAATATTAATAACGATTCTCACAACATAACCATAACATTTCAGATCAAAGCGCTTTTGTATGTTATAAATAATTCGTCTAAAATTACGCTAACTTCCGGTTTTTGTATAATTTAATGCTGGTGGTACACGTAGAATAGGCGATATTTCATTCAGCCAAACGAAGAGTTTATCTGGTACCATTTCCTTTTGTGTACATGAGAAATTCTCTCAGTTTTTGTGTTGTGGTTAACCATAGGTTAGTTAGGTCATAGGTTGTCATACGAAACACGTATTATACATTTATTGTAATAAAAAAAGTAGATACAAAAAAAAAGTAGATGGAAAAAATAAAACGAACACAAAATACTACATCCGACAATATCACCTTCATCTTACACTAAATTTCACACGAGCTTCATTTTATTTAACCTAGAAGCGTTGTTCAAAAGAATGATTTTATTTCGGAAAGTTTTTGTTATACTATTGAGCGCGATAGCGGTATAAAAGTATTTTTTCATAAATTCTGAAACCAAAACTGATGATGGGAAAGACAACGGCGCCGTAAAATCCAAACTAAAACTATTTGGATATATCAGAGATGATGTTTTTTTTGTTTTTAAAAAATATAACAAAAAATCGTTTTCTTTGTTTTTAATTGTTTTTTATTGTTTTTAATGTTATCATTGTTTGTTTTGTTTTTTTTTTTTAACCAGAACTAAGTAAATAGCAACACACAATGATATATTGCACTGACTTAGTGTATACTGTCAGGTGTAACTGTGACAGTGATTCATTTCATATATTTAAATATCTATTCTTACAGAATTAATTTTAATGAAATAAAATTTTTATGAATAGAATTTGACATTTCAAAAACTGCTGGAGGAGAAACATTGTTATTTCTGCTTGCTTTCTTTAGGGATTTCCTGTCTCTTTCTATGTGCGTTTGTGTTTTTTACTTTTTGCTAGGCGTCTGTATAAGGCAAGTTTAGCTACATTCAATAACAGTAAATGAAACGCGAAACTTAAATGAACAGCGGCATATTGTTTAAAAACAAATAAAACAAATAAAACAAAAAAAACAAAAGAAACATTTTTTTTTAAAAAATAAAACAGAACAAAGAAAACAATAAAAAACAGTGTTTTTGTTTTTTTTGGTTTTTTCATTCTCATCTCTGGGATATATTTATTATTATTATTGTTATTTGAGTTTCTGTTTTGCTCATTTTATTCTTCAAAAGCTGACAAAAATTTATATTAAATGGGCAGCCGGTTCTATGAAATGAACTCTTAAAAGCAAGTTTCAAATGATTGAATAATATTTTATGAATATTTGAAATTTTTAAATTACTAATTATGAAAATAATTTGTTAACAGGTTACCGTTCCATTAAACGTTGTTGGAGGTGATTCTCTAGAAACCTCTGTTTTTCTATTTAAAAAATCTAAAATATACAGGTTGTATACAAATTTTCCCTAAAATCTTATACATATTTCACTAGATCAATTGACAAATTAATTGATAAATGTTTTGTATAACATATTATAAACTGGTTTTGATAATGAAGTTTTTAGTTTTGAATGTTGATATCGATACATACAATTTCCAATCGTTTTAAATGGATTGCTCAAGAAATTTAACCTTTTAAGAAATGCCAGTTTCATTTACAGGAAACATAAAACTTTGAGCTATCAAGAATTTATAAGAAAAAAAGAATCTTAATACCTTTAACATCAAATCTACAACAGTAGCTTCGTATTTTTCCTTATTATATTTATTATATTACATTGCTGTTATGCCATTGTGTTCAGTTTCACTTCAAGCATAAATTTTAAAATATATTATTTCTATTCGGTTTTGTATGTAATAATATGTCTCATAAATCAATTTTGCGTTTAAACCATTAATTTTTCCACTCTGTTACGTGTGATAAGGAACACACCAAATGCAAAAACCGTACAAAAATATTTTACAATTTAATTTTATTAGCATTTGCCATACGACATACACACACATACGATATGTGTTGAATTTGTGTTCCATGCGAGTGATTTCTTATGCGAAATATTAAACAAACCGCCATATACCAAAACGAGAAAAAAGGGTTCCGTATATTTAAATGTTCGTGGCGGATTTTGGAAAAGGAAGTGTTTTTAATATTTAGCGACACCGACAACATAAACAAAAAGATGCGGGTTAACGTGAACGACATTAATTAATCGAAAATAACAATTTAGTGACGCGCTAGCACAAAATACGATTGGAATGATAGGTGTCAAAAAAAAGAAACGAAAGAAAATAATTCATTTTGATTATCAATGAAAACAGTTTAAGTCTTTGTGGATTCACAACACGTCTTTCATAAATTTAATATTTATTACATTGAAATGTTTTATTTATGACATGCTGATGGCTGCAATGAGCATAAAATTG
Organism: Catotricha subobsoleta; assembly: GCA_011634745.2. NCBI lineage: Eukaryota > Metazoa > Arthropoda > Insecta > Diptera > Cecidomyiidae > Catotricha > Catotricha subobsoleta. Next base: position 6,165 of record JAABKK020058016.1, read on the forward strand.
TGATTTAAATTATTTTATTATAACATTGGCGGTAAAATCAAGCAGAAAAATAAATAAAATTGTTTTAACAAAAAAGTCTTAATAAATATGTTGTCTCTTAAGCATTCGCTACAGTTAAAAAAACGAGTGATAGTAAGAGTGAAAAAGAGGGGAAAGGTATAAAAACCAGCAACAAAAAAAAAAGAAATAAAAAAGTGTAATAAGGCAAAAAGCAATGTATTTTGATATAGTCATTATTTAGCTACGAGGAAAATTATTCAGCAGCACAAGATTTCTCATTTTTCTGCTGTTGTATTTCCCGTTGTTGTCTTCATTATTTTCATTTATTATGATTTAGTCCATATTTTTGTCCAGCCTTAGATAATTTTTCCGTTTTTATTTATTACCTTGAAGTTTGACTTCATCGAAAGAAAGAATAACGAAGTCTCAATAGATGCTTTCTGTGATGTAATATGAATGACCTTGGAAATACTGGTGTCATAAACCACTGGCGTAGTAAATCATTACCTGAATTCACATTCGAGCCACCCCCAATGTTGTCAACCTTATCGTTGAAAATAATTATTACACTTCTGAGCACGTTCACAATGTACAGAATTAAAGTTATTATTTGATTCGCTTTCTCTCCCCTATTCCATATTTAATTTTGGTTTAGTCTATAAATGACAGGGGACGGATAGAAGGGTGATATTATTTGCTATAAATAACTTTCTTATGAGATGCGGTGAATGATTTCTATCTATTTATTACCATGTTTGTGAGGGAATTGTGCTAATCGTTTCACTACATTTCTATTCAATGGAATTGACTTAAGGCATAGAATCGTTATATTAAGCAGATGCAATGAAAACATACGCAAATCTTAAATTTTCAAAATTAAAATTGCCGATATCTCATTTTTCTATTCTTTCATCTGAAATTCGTTCATATTTTAAAGTATGATCAATACAAAGGATATTAAACATGAGATTTAAATACATTCAATGATTTGTAACACGCAAAAACAAATAAAAAAGAAGACAAAGTCCGAATTTAACACCTTTTATCCACCAAGTTATTCAAAATTGAGTAAATTTATTTTTTTCAATATCGGCGCTACTGCAACCGTCATCCTTTTGCCAGCTATAATAGCCCATAACGATGTCGGTATTGTCGGTTTTCTTTTATGCTTAAGATAAATTTATCGGCAGCTTTTTACATGGATTATTTCGAATTTACTTTTATAACGTCTTCGCATATCGCATGCACAGCACGTAGTCTTTTTTAGTCATGTCGCCGATGTACGAGGCTGTCTGTATAGAGTGTATAAAGCTCAAACCAACAGAGACCGATTTCACTACACACATTTAACCATTTCGCATACACAAAATAGAAAAATATATTTCCATTGAGACGGTTTATCGCGCTTTAAACATACGTGAGGTAGGCGGGAGCAAAATTAAATTAGATTTATGATTGCTGCCGTGTACAGTGTTCAGGGCTCAATGTTTGGTACTTAACATACTATTTAATGGAAAATGATTTAATATTGTACTTACTCGAAATATTGGGTTTTAAATAGAAAACAGTAATTCTCGTTAATTGCTCTTAATTCAAATCATTTTAGTATTACTTACAATATTTCGAAAATAAAATTATTAGTAATGTGATGGTGGTGAGTTATGGCATACACATTTTGAAAATTATTCGGCTTATTAAATGCTACGACAATTTTTATAGATTTTATATCGTTTAGGTTCAAAATACAATAAATAGTCAGGTTAAGGAGAATATTATATATTTTCCGAACCCAAATCGAACAATAATCATTAAAGGCATACATCACACCCATAGATACATACATACATACAGTCATACACATATATCTAGTGCGAAGAGTTTCCCATGCAATGCAACCATACATTTAATTTAAGCATTATTTAAAAACGGGAAACTCCCAAATAAGAATCGTCAAGTTAATATTCACTATTTAACTTGTGCAAAAAACATCTTATCATCATCATGATAATAATAATAATAAAAATATCAAAATAGCAAGCACACACTTATTCACCTCGAGCATCGACTGTTTCTCATACCAAGTAAGTAAGAACGATTCGAGTGAAAATAAGTTTCTTACACACTCAGCGGCTATTTCTTCATTTTTTAAGAATAAACTGATATATAAAAGAAAAATAAATATGAAAAAAAGATTTATGTCTTAGCAGACTTGGTACGACGTGACCTTTTTTCAACTAAACCAGAAAAAAGAAAAGAAAGAGAATATGCATGAGTGTTGTCGGGGCAGTAGGTCGTTTTGAATGTAAAAATATATCCCGAAAATTAATGTGAATTATTGCCAATCTGGAAAACGTGTATAACTAAAATCAAATAAAAATAAAATCAAATGAAAATTATTGCAAAGCCATCCGTTTCGAATAATAATATTCTTATTTTGATTTCTTTTTTTTTTAAAGCACGAATTTAAAATAATTTACAATTGTGATTTGAATGTTATATTATGTCGTTCAAATAATGATAAAGAAAATGGTGAAACCAATCTGAAAATAAATTACAATATATTAAAAAAATAAAATAAAACAAAAAGTGTAAGCCACGCAGTTTTTGCGAGACAATTTGAAATGGATAGAGTGATTAATCATAGCCATAGTCGTTCTGATCGAGTGCTTGAAATAGGCTATTTTCTACGACATAGATAGGTTCGATGATTATCTTATATTTTATGTGCACGAATCAATGGTGATAAATTGTGACCTAAATTTTAGATGTTGGATATGTGTTTCATTAAATTGTTAAATTTTAGTTGACTTCATTAGAATTGGGAAATAACTCAAAATGTAGGTAAAATGAGAAATACGAAAAAAATATTAATTATTTTAATGTAAGTGATGTTGATATAACTAACACCACACCATTGTTCTTGTACTTAAAACAGTCAGATATGATATGGTTATGAAAAATGTTCTGTGTGTTTTTGTGATTTTAATTATATTCTTTTACTCAGTTTATTTCTGGAAAAATAATTAATAAATTGTATTTTTTCACAAAATTAGTCTATTTTTTTAAAATAAACTTTAATGGTTTTGCTTTATTTTATGCATTTATCAATTAAATATAGCTTTATATTCGTGATTTTTTTTTGTTTGTCCAAACGCTATATCAATGCAGTCTTTGAACCGATTTAAATGATCGACCACTCGTATACTCGTATAATCCTCGTCGCTCGCCGTTGAAACACAATTTAATATTTTGTGATGGCTCTTTCATTCTTTAAAATGGGATTTTATTTCTCTTTTTCGATTATCTCGAAAACTAGACCTACGATTTTTTTTTAAAAAAAACAATATGAAATAGGTCTGATATCTGGGTCAACATTGCGTCTGGGTGTTTGCGTCAATCAAAGATTTTATGTTTCCTTAGTAATAAAAATCAATAAATAAATAATAAAAGCATAGTTTTAAAGTCAAAGCCTGCTTTTGACAGTTCAATGCTTTAAGATGTAGTGGGTATATTTCTTGGTAAACATGAGGGTAAATAAAAAAAAAGAGGGATGTGAAGGGATGAGATGGAATGTGGACGGATGTGAAGGGATGTGGACTAGGGTGGATCGACTTTTTCAGAACTGCCGGTACCATTGTTTTCTGAGTTGCATTTTGTCTCAATATTACCGGTGTAGATGTCTCCAGCCGACCAATTTGAGATTTTTTTAATTTTTAATTAATAAATAATTAGTAACCGATTTGTAAGAATTAGTAACGAATTCATGAAAAGTGTAATGACCATTTTCAGACAGTGAATCACTTTACAGAATAATTATGGTTAATATCAATTTGTAACGATCATTTTACCAGTGAAATGATATTTTATTAATTAAAACTGAATTTA
>JAABKK020058017.1:0-10046 GCA_011634745.2 Catotricha subobsoleta
TTTATTAATATTCATACTGCAAATTGCAATATTCATACTATAATTATACCTGATTAGGGTATAAAATACTTTATACCATAGGTGGTATTAGTTATGGTATGAAAGTACCAAAATATACCTAGGAATCCCGTTTGAGGTACGAATTTCATACCATGAGTGAAAATATCTTTTTCACAAGGGACATGAAAACATGAAAACATGAAAAGTCTTCTCTAACTAAATTATAATAAAAAAAACAAAAACAAAAGAAAAAGTATAATTATTTAACTGACATAGTTTTTAATAAAGACTTTTATTATTTAATTGAAGAATTTTTGTTTAAAAAAAGAATGATCATAATATTTATAAATATACTAAATGACCATGAGACCATATATACCAATATAGTACCTACCCGAAAAGCTTTTTAGTTAAAAGTATTAATTTATTTATTATCGCATTTGTTTTTTGTTATTGTTATTGTTTAAACTACAATGGTAACATTAAATTACTACTATTGCATTTATACTTTTAGGCCTAACGAACAAAATAAAATAAATACAAAAATAAAACTATAATCTCAGTCAATTTTATATAAATGGTACTAAATAACGTCATGTAATAGACATACAAAAATAATTTAGCAAATTTATTATTTTGAATAAAAATAATAAATAAATAAATCTACATTTAAACAAATAAATATAAAATCTTAAGAAGAATATCCATTTTATAGAAAATTGGTTACCATCTCTTTTTCTTTATATAGAATGAAGAAAGTGCTTAAATTGCTGTTTAGTTCATTTTCCTTTGTTTATAGTTTTGTGATCCATTCGTAACAAATAACAATATTTTTTATTTTATTTTTATTTGATTATTACTTAAATATAAAATAAAATTCATTTTATATCTAATTACTACATACTAACAATTATTCTTTGTAATTTGCATTTTAAACCAACATTTCCAAAGAAAAAACCAAATACATAGAAACGATTTGGTATTTTTTTTTTTCTTAATTTTTTCACTTTAACTTAGTTTTGGTATTGGCGAAGTATTTCAGTCTTACCTTACTTTTTATTTAATTTCATGACATTCAAAATATTTTAAAATATAGCTTTAATTCGTTAACTTTCATTTACTCTAAAAATATATGTTTGCTTGTGCCATTTTCTATAGAAACTTCGATGTGAAAATATTATGAAATAATGAATCTCATCAATGTTTATGTCAATGGATTATTTTAATCAAATAACTTTTATTTAATGAAAATATAATAATAAATTATAGTAGTTCAGAAAAATATCGTCAATTAATTATTTATTTCTTTTAAAAATCCATTTACTAAAAACCATTCATGGTAAATGAATGCAAAAGATCGGACTAAATTCATTTTGAATATAAGTTTATTCAATAATTGGACATGAGTATAAATATTAAATTGTTTCATTTCATATTAGATTAAAAAGAAAAGGTATTTAATTCAACATTTATTGTCGCACAAATGACAAAAAAAAAACTTTCTTCAAATGGAGCTTCTACTACATTTAATACTAACAGTATAAAAAAAAAAAAAAAATTATTTTCATTCGATGTAAATTAAATATTTCCCCTGATTTTTAGAAAATTCAATATCTTATTTTCGTTAAAATGAAACGTATTTTGGGAGAAAGCAAATTGAAATCATTTAAATTACTAACAGCCATCAACATTTTATTTATTATTGATATCTTTTATGACACAATTTACAATTTCATTAATTACTAATTTATTTTTTTTCGTTACTATAAAATTATTTGTAGAAAGAAAAAAAATGATATACCTGTGATCAATATTAGTTATATAGCATTTACTAACATTAATATGGACCATGCGATTCTATGCGAATAGAAATTTCGAAAATAAAGTTATAAATAAATAACTAAGATTCGTAATTGAAAAGCTGGATTCAATAATAACGTTTATACAATTTTTGTTTGCACAATAGACTTTAAAAAAAAAAAAAAAAATATTGTCGTATGAAACGAATCTGTAACAAAGAAATAATGTCATCACTAAATAATCAAATAATCAAATAATCAAAATTATGAACATAGAAAATTGGAGCTAATTTAATAGTAATTACAGTAAAATCCTTCTAATCAAATCGGCTTTTGATGCAGAATTTTTATTTATCGATTAGGAGGGAAGTTGTTTGAGAAGTTTGAGAATTGATTCGGGGAAACATAGAAAATATACCGTACTGGTTCGATCGATCCGATATTAGAGGACGTGTTATATGTGATTAGAGGGTATATAAGTCATAAATTAAATGTGATCACTTATTTTAAATTATTTATTTAATTAATTACTTATTCGTTATTCAATAAAATATTCGACTTCATTTTATCTCTTATTGTGCGAAATCACATTATATATCTTAACTTCCAACGTGTTTTCTACATCGCCGGAATTTATTTGATAAAAATAATAAAATGTGTATATAAGAATGGTACGTCCTACTAATTTTAGTAGTTTGTGTTAAAAGAATTGTGTGATATAGTTTATAATTAAAAAGATTAAGTTTAAGTAAAATCATTTAAGATTATTACAAATAATAGATACAAAGAATTGCTGTCTGAACATTTTGTAAACATGCGTATGTTACAATTTTAAAATATTTTTAATGGATCCAACGATTTACTTTACTTAAAAGTTTCTATAAATATCGTCGTCATTTTCTCATAGATCTGAATTTTCCGTTAAGATTTATTAACTAAAAGCGATAATAAATTATTATTCCAGAATTAAGAGATTTTAAATAAACAAATAACGCGAAATGTGTCATAGTTTTCATCATTTGTATAACCAAATGTTTTTTTTTAATTGGAATTTGCTAAATATGCTACAGGCTATAAAAATTGAATTATCTGGTCACTTATGCTGATATTTATAAAAAAAAAAAAATTATTTAAAAATTTAATGTTATGGTTTATTTTAAGTAATATTTTAAATATAGAAAAATGTTAAATAATTTCAATCAATCTAAAAATAATAAATCTGTTTTAAAACATATCTGTATAATTATTTATTGTATTTAAAAAAAATTTACTAAATTATATTGTTATTTATTGCAAACAAATAATTATTATTTTTATAATAATTTGCATATATTGCATATCAAATGAAAGTCATGTGTTACGTTATTCATAGTTAAAAAAAAAAAAAACATAAACAAATAAACAAAACAAAATCTTAGAATACGCATAATGAAAATGGCACGTGTTAGCATGCAAACTAAACTTAATGAATGGTTTTTTAAAAAAAAATATATGTTTTTTTTTTTTGTTTTCTCAAAAACCATGAAACAAATATCATAATTTGCTAACCAATTTAAAATATAATAATTTTGTTAATAATTGTTTAAGAAGAAAGAAAACATTTCATAAAAACAAAATAAAAATATAAAAAGAAATATTGAATGTATCACACAATTTAAGCCAAAAAAAAAAAAAATAAAAAAAATATTTATAAGAAATGAAGAACAAACAGCACAATAAAAACCAGTTAAATGAAATTTTCTCTGTTTTGGTTTTGTCTGTGTGTTTTACAATGAAAGCAAACAAAAAATTGGTAAATTATGGCGCATAAATTGAGAAAAATGTTTTGATGTAAACAATCACAATGATTTTCGTTAAATTATTAATTGGCATTGGACATTCGAACTATCTTCTTCTTTTTTTTTTTTTTTATTAATTTTAATAAACTTTTTAATACGAAATAATTACGCCGATTTAATCCACACACACACACATATTTTAAAATGTTTTTAAACTATTTGTATAGATTTAATGGTAAAATGGAAAATTCTATGTGTTTCCCTGTCTTAAAAGAAAATTCTGTGTGTCGGATGCCAATTATGTGTTAAATGTTTAGGTAATAAAAATTAATATAATTATATGAAAATTATGCATAAATTAAAGGAAAAACATAAAAATAAAAATAATAATATGACATCAAATTTAAAAAAAAAAAAAAAACATATAAATATATTTAAGCTTAAAAATAAAGTATGAAATTAATATAATTGATGATTATGGAAATTTTAAAATTAGGTCAGTTATAAAAACCGAACAGAAAAATAAATAAAAATAATTTAATTTAATTTCGATTTATTTATTTATCGTTATTTAATGGGATGGTTAACCAAATAATTGGACATAGAAAAATATCGATTTTAATTTGTTTGTTTTTTTTTTTTAATTTTTAATAAAAATTACATAAAAAAAATGAAATGTTATTCTATAAAATATTCCTGATATTAAAAATTTAAAGAAAAACTATATCCAAACTTAAAAAACTATTAAAATAAAGTTGTATATTGTTTATTTGAGAATTATTATGCAGACAATATAAATAAAAACTATGAAATATAAATTTAATGAAATTTGTTTGTATTTTTTTTCTTTTCTTTTTTACCTAATACGCAATATACCTACTAAGATATATTCATAGAAGAAACAATTTGATTCAACTAATTAAATATTTACGTAAGTATTTTGCTTTGAACAAAGTTTACAGCGCATCAATTTTGATTCTGAAGTTTTGAACATATTTCTGTGTGTTTTGAAATTATGTCGTTTTGAATTAATATCTGAAAATAAATCTACTGAAGTAATGACATTTTCATTTTATTATTGATAAATTCTCAAATCCCCATCAAAATTAATAAATTGAGTTTAGCAGTATAATGTATTGGTTATACGAAATGATGACACGTTTCATATTATGCTTATTTCATTTCTTTTTTTTTTTTATCATCTCTTTATTCAGATGTACATTATATATTTACCAGGTAATTATGAATCATTTGAAGAAAATTGTTTAATTGAATGAATTTTATCTTTGTTTCATTCAATTCAATTTCAATTTTATTGCTATTTTGTACACACTCGCTTATCTAATAAACAATTTCCACATGAAAACAAATAGCAGTCATCTACATCTTATCCGATTTTGTTAAAATTTAAGCTATATAATCTATTAACATTTACAAATATCATTCTGTTTCAATTTTGTAGATATTTTTAACTTTCATTACCACGGCCGACACCGCATTCAGTCAGATAAATTAATATTAATATATTATAAGAACACAATAACGTATATCTACGTACTTTATATGAAAATTTATGTCAACTAAATAGCTAAAGCATGCGTGGAAAAAATATTGTAACAGTATGAGTTTTACTGACATAGGTAAAAAAAAATTATATATCTAAATATATATATAAAACTTTCAAGAAATATTTGAGATACAAGAATTTTTTTTTTATTTAATATTGATTCAGATTGATTTTCAGTTACAATATAACAAAAATGGTTACTATATATACTTATATGAGTAAAGACATTAAATTTAATATGTAATAATGGTACAATGTACGACGTAGCTATAAATTGAAATTTTTACAAAAAATCTATTTGTCCATCATTTAGGGTTTCAGTAGATATAATATTCTAATAAATAGCTTTATCAATATCAACTACTAATGACACACAACTATATGCACTCTGTTACTGCAAAAGTTTACATACATTTGATAAAGAATACATAAAAAATTATTATTTCCACAATAAAAGTAGAAACTTGATAAGAAAATTATAGCAAATAACGAGTAAAAGAACTTTAAAGCCATCAGTGAAACAAGAATATATAACTATATGTTTTTTTTTTATGTAAAATTGAAAGTCAACTGCATCGTAATGAGTTCGTTCTCTATATTAATAATTCAAGTTCTTAAGTTTGAATAACAAATGAAAATTTTATTATTCAACATATGACAAAAAAAAAAATAATATAAAAATAAATTACGAAACCAAAAATGGTTTATTTTTTTCCAGAAAGTAAATAATCTGAGCTGATCACCTATTTTTTGTTTTTTTTTTTTGTTCTTACCAAATTATAGTGCTTTCTTAAATATATTGTAATTATTTTCCATATTTCCCTAGAAGTACTTATGTCGTAAATTAAAAATGTCTAAGCTACAAATGTACAGATAAAATGAAAAACACAATTTTGGTTTTTTTTTTTTTTTTATATTTAATTAATATTTATTTGATTTTTATAACTAAATTATTATCCGTCTCCTTTACATCAGTATCAAACAAAATGAATTTCTTTTTTCTTTTTTCTTTTTTTTTTTATTATTTATTTTATTTTAAATATAGTTTGAAGTAAATCGTGTTATTCATTTATAAATAATTCGCCATTGTGTTTTGGTTTTATTTTGCGCTAATTCATGCTTTCTTAATTATTTATATAGTCATAAAATTGACACAACAATCAATTTAATTACAGTTCATCATTAATCATTAAAATTATTTTTTATATTTTATTTTATTTATATATTAAGTTAAAACGATACACAATAGATTTTATGAGAAAATTAGGGTAAATTTATTACTCCACTACAATTTTATTTTAATTTTTTTTTTTTTTTTAGAATACAGTCATTCGTAGTTGTAATATCTAAATTGATTTTATTTATTTAATTATTTATTTGTTATTTAAAATATTTTTATTGAAAATGAGAAAGGCTTAAATATTGAACAGCAAATTGTTTTGGTACCTACAAAACATTTATCTTCATATTTTCTACAATTTATTGTTAATCATTTTTTTTTAATATTATTCTTGACATTGATTTTGCACGTACATAGAGCGGACAATTTTTTAAATTTTACCATTTTTTGTCGACGGTTTTCGTCAATCACTGTTGCGACATCAACAACATCTTAGTTATTTACTAATAGTATAATAATATATTAATTATTGTTGTTATTCAATCTTTTGTTATCTATAATTTTATATGTCCTGAAAGATGTCACAACAAATGATTGACGGAAGGGTCCACAGTAAATTATAATTGTAAAATTTAGAAAATTGTTTTTTTTTTTTTTTTTTTTATTGGCCGCTATTGTCTGAAAAACCAAATACCAATTAATTAAAGTTTACGGTTTGAAAAATATAAAAAAGAAGAAAACATTTTTTATATTTTAGGAAATAATAGATAGAATTTTATTTTAAATATAAATACTAATTAAGTATGAGCTAAATTTACTTGCGCATACGTTACGCTTCTTGTACTCAATAATATTAAGTTTACGATTATATATATATAAAGATAATTTTTAATATTCAATAAATATCATTCATGACTTTTTTTTCGTCAAATTGAAGCGAAATAATGATAATTTACTGAAAATTATATCGTTGTTGCGGTTTTAGTTATTTGTTGTTGTTGTTTATTGTTGTTGTTGTTGTTGTTGTAGTTCTTGAAGTTAAATTGTAAGTAATTAAAAGAAAAATGCACAGGCAATAAATATTTTATGTTTCATGTTTAAGCTGGTAGTTGTAATTTTTTTCCTTTCAGCACCTTTGTAATGTACAAATAGAAGAAGTCACAATATAGAATTGTTTGAACAACACCAGCAAAAATGGCAATCAAATCATAATGATTTTCGACAAAGTATCTCCAAATCCAATTTATCAAATATAATGCTCGATATGATCCCAATGCAAACAAATAGTGACTAGTAATACTTTCAGCCTCACCAGTTTTACTGACCAAAAATAATTGCGGTAATATTGCAACGGATTCCAAATAAATTGAGAATGTCCATAACACTTCCAATACAGTAAAATCATGATTAACCAATAATGCCAATATAACAGCCGGAATAAGTAGAAATTCTATTCGAAATGAATCATGATTTCGATCGTATGTGGCACGAAATTTGGCAAACATTAAGAACAGCGTTGCTAATGATGCACCAATAAATACAATTTTCATTACCGAATTATAAACACTAATGAATGTTGTGAATAAATCCAAATATCTTGTCACATAAACGATTGCAAATAAAATTTGCGATTTTCCAGAAATGCCGGCACACGATCGTGTTTTCCATATTTTTAATAACAATACTATTATCGCCAATAGATGTGATAAATCACCAGCTAATCGAAATATATTCATGATTAATTTTTAGCAAATTTTGTTGGAAAAATTATGAATCGTTTTGCAAAAAAAAAAAATATTTATCCACTAAAAAGAGGATGTGCACCACAAAGCCACGGAGACAGACGATTCGATTAAAAATGACGTGGCCGACGTTAATATAATGACAGCGCTTCACAAAATTTGAGCTATTTGTAAAATTTGCGATATTTGTAAATTGATGTTGAAAACATCGATTCACGTTCACTTTAATATAATTATTGATGCTCAAATTAATTTAAAATAATTGTTTTTTATTCAGATTATCGTTGTTTTTTTGATAATTATGCGAAAAACGCAGTTTTTTTTTTTTAATTTGACAACTCAGTAATTTTTGTGAAGGTAGTTACAATAAAAGAAGAATTGGTCAAGTAACGATAACGACAAACGTACTAGAATATAATTACCAGTTCAAGCATAGTTTATACATTTATAATTTTAGGTCGCATATTATATTTGAAATACATATTAAGATCCACGTGCACTAAAATTCTTTAGCTACTACTTACGAAATGGTTTAAACGGTTTGTACCGATCCGGCAGAGAAACACATTTTTCCTGAATTTTTCAATGAGTTATCATTCTCAATGTTTGTTCAAATATCTATGATTAAATCATATGATTTTTTCAAAAATTAAATTAACTAAATGAACATATAAATCCAAATAAAATGTATATACTGTTTCTCAAACACGAACAATATTCAATATTCGGAAGAAAATTGCCTTAAGTAAAAAATAAAAAAACCAATAACAAAAGCTCTTTTTGCAAAATTCAAATAAAAAGAGTTCTTATTGCAAAGTTCTAAAGCAAATCGCTTCCATCGCGTACTTACTTACTTCTACAATCTACACTGACCTTCGCTTATGTCTTTCAGATCGTGACGATGTATCTTCTAGCTACGTTGTCAGAAGAGCAGTACCATACATATAGATATGATCGGTTCAAATAACTTAATGTGCCGAAAGTCACAGTTCGGCACAGCATTGTATATATTTTCAACGCATTATATATGTATATAATTAATATCAATATGCATTATATGCACGTGAAAGATGACTTTTCATAGTGCCACATTAAGTTACTACAACGTCGTAAGCGTTGGTTATTGTAAGAAGTAAGTTTATATCGAAACTTTAAATTCAGAAATCGATGGTTTACGAAAATTTACACATGAAAAAAATCTGTTATAAAAACTATTAACCTGAAGCTAGCACTGAAAATGCACTAAAAAATGTATCGTCAGTACATATTGCCCTCTTCAAATGCCGCATAGTTGATTTTGGGGTAATTGCCCATGGGCATAGTTATGAATTTATTAAATTAAATATAAATGAATATCGACCAGACTTCGATTTCATAATTTTTCTTCTCTCCTTTATATCCAACCTAGAGGTCTAAAATATTTATGGATTATTATTTTTTGAATAATTTTTTTTTATGTGTAATCTTTTTTATGTTGATACATATGTTTTTGTATTAGCTTTATTGGCTGTCCATAAAGGACGTCACGCCTTAGAAGGGAGGGGATGGGGTCTGGCAAAATGTGACCATTTGTGACAAGGGGGAGGGAAGTCTCGTGAAAATGTGACGTCAGAAATTCATTATCCTTGCATTTTATTTTACCTGGATAACTCTTTAAAGAGTTGCCCAGCATTAGGTTTTGAAACGTTTTATGCATGAACATCTTTAAATTCACTATTTTCAAATTTAACCTTTTTCACAATTTTTTTATTAACATTTTTCTAAATTTGTTTTTTTTTTAAATTTTTTGAAGTTTCAAAATTCTATTACATAATATGTAAGTAGGAAAATAGACCTTAACGACTTATACATAAGGTCTATTTTCCTTTCAAAGAAAAATTGATGTGCGACAAAACAACTCTCAGCCGACGATATAACTATTCTCCTATTTGTCTTGATTTTATTTAATTCCTTTATACTACATTCGCTGTCCTGTTAATTTGTATAAAATCTATCAATTTTTGGAATTTTTAGTTTGTGACGTGACATCGGGGAGGGTGG
>JAABKK020058019.1:0-10824 GCA_011634745.2 Catotricha subobsoleta
GAGCTCTACAACATAGTTAAATTTCAAGAAAATCGTCGGAACGGTTTTCGAGATATTCATAAAAAAAGGACAAAAAATAAAAAATAAAAAAAATAAAAAAATAAAATCACGATTCCAAAGCTTCTATTTTTTCAAAATGAAGCAAAAACAATGAATTTAAATAAATGAAATTTTTAATTGGATTACATCATATGATGATTTTTTATGAACGTTAAATATTAATTGTATCTTCATGAGAACTTCAAAAAAATGCATCATAAATGATCAGAAAAAAAACTATAAAATTAAGAAAACTATTAGTAACTAACTATTGTCTTTAAAGATTGAAAGAATTAGAAAACGTGATTGAATTACAATTACAAATTAAACATTTAAAAATGTGATTCGTTTAATTATGAATTTCAACCAATACTTTTGCAATACCATTTCTGAATAAAAATATAACACGCAAGTGATTATTATTAATTAAACTAAATAATATGATGAATGAATGTGTCATATGAATTGTTATTTAGTCATTTACACGGTAAAGTTGTTGCATTTGCTATCTGTAAATTACCGTTTAAAAGATTTTTAATTAAATAATATTTTACTGATTCAGTTTGGCTATTTGAATTAAAATAGTACTATTTATAGTTAACGCTTTACAAACTAATTTCTCGTTTTACGCTACTTATAAGTTATAACCGATAGTGTTATAAGCGATATAGTGTGACAAATATTTTTTTTTTCTATCAAATTAGTCTTTTGGTGAAGAGGTACGAAAAACTATAAGAATACATCGTTTCTACATACGTCATTAGTATGATAATACAATTACAAGACTAATTATTATGTGATTGTATAATGTATAATATGCAGTTATGCAAGATTGATGTATTTTGCTGTTTTTCCACGATTAATTTACCTTCAAATTTAAAGTGGTACCAGTTTTAACAGCGTACATAATATACTCATATAAATGTTTTGTGTTTTGTAATTCTTTATAATTCTTTATAGGTTTAAGACGAATTGATTTGATATGTTTTTATGTTTGTACGAAAGGAATGCTATTTAAAATGTAGATGTAAAACTAATGTCTATGAAATAGTCAAAACCTGTTACAAATTATAAATATTAAACAAAATTGTTTAAACTATTAAGAAAATTGTTAATTTAAATTTTAAGGAAAATAAAAAAAAAAAAAAAATGAAAGTGAAATAATTCAAATAACACGCTATTTTCTATTTGAATTTGACCATTGCTTGATATCAATCTCTGTCGGTTGTTCAATTAAGCAAATTATTATTATTTTTTTCTTTATAGTGTTGATGTAATAATAATAACGCTTCTATTCTCTGAGGAAAATTGAAAATATACATCATTCAATGAACTTGGCAATGCCATTTTAATCAACAAATTATTTATGGCCATGCATTTTACTTAAATCATTTATTATTATAGTATTTCCAGTTTTTATTTATCGATAATACAAAAAAATAAATAAAAATAAATAGGAGCTGTCTGCACAGAAATAATTTTCATTAACTATATTCGTAAATGCATTTTGTCCACTGCAAACTAATCTATTTGATGCAATATCAAACAGTACTTCGTTTATTTTATTAAGTAGAAAAGAAAGTGAATACCTAAAAACGTGTGCAAATATTTTGTGTTCAAATGCTACTATCAAAATAAAATTAATAAATAAAAACGTATTTTGCGCGCCACAATTCATTGGTTTTAAGTTAAAAATTTCTTTTATTTACTATTTATGGATTTCATTATTCAATTTATGCATGCAGGTTTTTAAAATCATTCATGAATTAAGTAAACATGATGTAGCATCTTAAAAGGTAAATTAAATATAATGAATGTACTTTTATGAGCTATTGCCAATGAATTGTATTAAGAATTTATGAAAAAAAAAACATGTTTTTAGATATATATATATAAAAAAAAGGAAAATTAAATAATAGAGAAATTGCTGAAAGTGACTCTTGATCACTTTTAAAAGTAAATTTATTGAAGAAAAAACGTGATTTAAACTTTGAATATCTTACAAAATATCATTTACCGTAGAAAAAAAATTAGGAAAATACATGTCATTGAAAACACATATTCATAAATATTTGTATTATATTATTTATCTTAGGGGTCACACGATAAGCTATTTATTATTTTATATCATCGAAGTTTAATTAAAAGGTTTTTTTTTTGCTAAATTGAAAAATGCAAATAAATTGTTCTTAAAAAAGAAATTTTGATGATGGATTTATTAAAACTTTGAGCTACGATTAATAATCAATCCGTAACAAAAAATTTGAAAAATAAAGGCTACGATAAAGAAATTTCCTTCCATAGAATACATAAATATTGCATATCAAATTATCTAAAACAACTTTAAATATTTACTCACTTGCACTAAAAGTTAGAACACTTTAGGCCATTAATCCATTATTTCTAAAATAATATCTAGTAAATGGATGCGTGTACATATAAACTGCTTTAAGCCAATAGCTATATCACACACGTGCGAACATAGTACATATAATAGTCATTTTAAGTGACTTAAATGTGCGCGGATAAACGTAACCGATGTGGATACCTGCGTATTTCATCTGTTATTTTCCAAATAAATTGCATTTAGTATAAATAACAGAATTTAAAATGTGAATTTGGAGCATCTGTTTAATGTTTCATAATATTTGCAGGTTATTATAAACAAATGTAATTAGTACATTCAACTCATAACTACTCGCTCGCATAGAATTACAAATTAGTCGAAATTTTGTTTGTAATAATGTATAATTGTAACACTTATACATGCTTCTATAGGTATGTTCAAATTTGTAGATAATTTTCAGTCGTTGCGCAAAGTTTTCTGCACATGAGAAATATCAACAATGATTAAGAATCTGACAGATAATAAAATTAAATATTAATTAAAATGTACCCTGTTGACATTTCTAATGTGTAGAGAAACGTGCGCAACGACTGAAAATTATCTACAAATTTGAACATATATAGTTTTTAACGTATTTGGGTAGAGTAATAAAATGATCAATCTGAACATTATACATTAGTTTAAGGAGGATCGGGAAATTCATTTCAGCGAACATTTTTTCATAATATATCTGGGTTTTAATTTATTAAAATAATTTTGCAATTTGCGATTAATGATAGTAAATATAAAAAACTTATCGACTCTATAAATTATAAGCTTGAAATTAAATATATGTAAGCCTAAACAGGAATAAGAATATCTGTAAATATCTCAAGATATGTAATACGTTTATAATAAAAAAAAAAAAATTGATATTTTTTATACTTTTTTACTATTCAATACAATTACGACTGATTGACAGTCTTCACTATTTTCTCTATATTTTTATTATTTTTTTTTTTGTTATTTAAGTGGGAAATGTGTAGGTTTAATGAAGCACAAAAACATATTATCGATAAATCGTCGTGTCTATATAGGGTGTTATATATATATTTAAAAATCTTCACACAATAACACTATGAAATAAATATAATTTTAGTTTCCTATAAAATTTTCGATTACTTAATTAGGTATCTTATGGAACTCGTTTGCAATCACAACACTATTGTTAGGTAATAAAAATGTAGGTATCTGCATATTTTTTAATACTGACATCTTCGAAGATAAAGTCCTCACGCAGAAAAATTGGTATAGAAAAAATAAACTCTAATTCTAACAGAATAAAAAAAAATGTGTTGCTTAGACACGAAATGAAATTCGACGTTTTGCCAATAGAAATAACTTTTGTATTCCTATAAACTTTTTTGAGATTATCGAAACAGGAAACACATATTTACTAAAATAAGAATAATTTCATTTAAATGCATATAAAAAATGTTTAATAGTGGCACGAAAATATAATGAAGACTAATGAAAAGTGTATTATGCATTTGCTTCAAACTATAAAACGAATATAACTTAGAAATAGAGATACTAATAAAGAGTGAAGAACTTTTATTGAAAATAATATAAATCAATCATCGTATAAAGTTTTAAAAAAAATATTTTCCATATTAAATAAACAAATTTTTCAAAAATATACATATATTCATCTTTCATCATTTAAAACAAAAAAACCAGAAAATACTTACTTGATGTTATTACAAATTATTAATATTTATATAAAATGTAAATGCTATTCCACGAATATGTTCAATAACATATAATAATTTTTCTTTTCTTGAATACTATAAAAATAAGAATGTGATGTATGTTATTAACAATAATTCATGTATATGTAGTTCCAAAAATGAAAATGAAATGTGATCTTGTAAAGTTCATATTAAATTACCGGCTTTATTCCCCAAGCCCCAATTAAGTTTTCGCTTTCTCTACTTTTGAGATTTTTGATTTATTAATTATTTTAATCACATTTCTGTTTATTTTATTTTTATTTTTTTAAATAAAATCCTAATGTTATACATATTGTATTTCCTGCGGGAAAGGTTTTTTTTTTTTAATCACCTGCTTTAGTTTTATTATAAATCTAACAATATTTTTACTTACTTTAGTTGAGCATCGCAATTATAACAGAGGTTCTACAAAACTGTTGAAAATGATTTCAAAGTCTTTTTAATGATTTTTGACATGCTTTTAAATGCTATTTCATGACTAAGGTGCAACATTTATAAAAAAAAAAAAAATGAATAAAAGATTTTATAAAAACTAATCTCTTTCTAAGACTATTTATAGATTTAAAGATTTCGAGTAGTGTAGAAACCCTATAGTTATAAGCTCCAACTGATATAGAAAATTTAATTATGTAGAAAAAGAAAATTAGAACAGTTGAACCACTCTGGAACAGAGCTCGTGATATCCGTTGTACTTATATCTCTACTTTTTGCTATGTACTTAAAGCAAAATAATTTTTTTTATAGAATACATAGTATTTACGATGTTTTTGCTTTAATACAAATACTGGTATACTTATTTAAAAAAATAAATGTGTGTTTTTTTAGCTATTATTCGTCCGACTAAGGTCATCATCAGAGTTATATGGTTTTTTTCTGTAAAAATATATAAATTTTTTGCTCTGCAAATAAATCATCGAATTTCCTAGGTAGTTTTTATACAAAGTAGGTATACAAAAACTTATGATATTTTTTCTATATAGCTTTATTTCATTTACTGGTCTGGCAAACAGTCACGTTAACTTACAGCAAAATATTTATGTTTAATGTTATTATTATATGAGTTAACAAGTGTATTAGTCTAGCTGTAATTTTTCATTTTTCCAATAATAATGACGGTTTCATACTTAAAACTATATTATAAATTACTAGAAATGCAAGTCAAGAAAACCTTACAACTTACATGATGTAGTAAATTAGATTAAATTTTGTGTTGGTATTAGAAATAATATGTGACTGTCGTTGTCGATGTTTATTGTATTATACTTAGTATGTTCAAACGGCGAGTTGCGCAGCACCACAGTATAATTTGTATATTATTCTGAATCAGATGGTATAGTTGTAAGAGTGTATATAGTATGTGCGACTCTGGGTGTAGTTTTAAAATAGCATTTAGGTATATTTAATCGCAACGGCGCGCTTGTCTTAAATCAACCTCATACGAAACAGAATTATTGAATTTTTTTAATATTTTCAATATAAGTATTTGTATTCACTCATCCACAAAACGAGTGTTTTTTTTTTATTGTCAAGGAGGTCAAAAATTCTTTTTTCGTGCCAAAACACTTAAATCCTTTAGTTATGTCGGTTTGAGCTAAATAGTGCATCATAGACATAGTGAATACAAAATTCCAGTAGCCAGAATAAAAAAATTGTGTAATTAAATAACAAATACATAATCAGTAACTCATATATTAAATGATTGTTTTTAATTAGTTCGAATAAATGTTATGTAATAAAATATAATTTATTATACGTACCGTATCGCGTATACGTTACATACATATGTTGATCAGCGTATTCGTTATATTCATAAATCGTTTTTAAAAATTAAAGTTTATTGTTTGAGAACTGTTTTATTCTGTACATTAATAAAAGAGCACGTTTTACAATTTAAAATTGTTATAGTTTAAATTATCGAGTTTAATGATTTGTGAATGAGAAATTTGAACAATGAATTTGATTTTGACATCATGAAAAATAATTGTACAATAAATGTACTTTGGACATTTAAATACACCGCATTTATATTGCCAATAAATATCACATTTTTAAATTAACTACTGTATCTCGTATCAACTTGGTACACATGTTTACTTCCTAGAGGAAATCAGTGAAATTAATTTAATGCAATAAAGTGCTTTCGATTTATTTATTTCTGAAAAAAAATCGGTCAATTTTATGTTTCATTTTTTTGTTGTTGTTATTATAGCGCCTAATTGGAATATATAGCATCTACATCAGTACAACTACTTTCAATTTTGTATTGTATTACAGAAATTTCCTATAGCGCAATGTAAATTTGTATGTAATACGTTTGAAAAATAGAAAACAATTCTAAATTGCAGACGTTTTTTTAGTTTAAGATTTGAAATGAATGTTAAAATATCAAAATTTTGAGAATTGAATAATTAAATTCAAATTTAAAGTTAAATTTCAAATATTGAAAAGAAAAGATGTTAAATTAATAAAAAAAAAATAACTTTTTCATCATTGCCTTTCTAAAATGATTCCTTCCTAAAATAGATTTCAATGTTAGGGAAATTATTTGATTCTTAATTTGAACATGATGCGTTGCTGTAAATATTAATCAAAACCGAAAAAAATATTATCTATTTTTCAGCACGAAATCTATTTCACTTTTATAATTTACGCTATTTATATAACAACGACGACCCAAATTTCAATAATGTATAAACATCTCGTGGTCATCATTCTTCTAATATAAAATTTTATATAATGAGAATTTCGTTGAATAAAATCAACTCACATAATTAAATTAATCTCATTATAACTATTAATTTTACACTGCTGTCATATAACACTTACCAAAGTGTATTTAATATCTGACGGTTTTTCTACGTTATTCACGGTGTTATCTCATTGTCATAAATATAAGTCTTATTATTTCCATTTGAATAGGTAATAAAAATGTGATGAAGAAGTCTGTTGTTGTCAGTATATTCAATATACAGCAGACAATCTCTCACGAAATATATTACTTCATTTACAAGTAGGTTTTATAATTCGCATATTGAATCATGTGCATATATTTATTATTTTGTAATGAAATCATATATACTTTTTTTCGCTCTTTTTTTTGCGTGTTGTGTCAGCTGACAAAATATATTATTATTGTTTTTGTTTCTCCTTCATACATGGCTTCATATCTTGTTTAAATAACTATTATCCGAATTATATTCAGATTGTATGCAGCGCCAAAATAAGCTATGTTATTAGTGAATGTTAAATATAATAAAAATCTAATAAAAATTCATCGTCGTATTATTTTTGTTCTTTTTTTTTAGTTAAAAAAACAATAAACAATAGACATTTTCATTTTTATTAAAATTCCAGATGAATTGAAACATAATATGGATATTGTTTGTATAAGTCTTTTATGAAGCAGTTAATTTATTATCGATATGATAATTTTCGAATGCAATAATTATACAAAAAATGAATCACAATGATTACAATTTCTTGAGACGTGAAAATAAATGAAATTTTGCAAATAAGTAGATTTATCTTATATCTGCCAAAAAAAAAACAGAAAAAAGTGAATTTTTCAATAAATTTTCGGATATCAAAAATGTCAGAATTCTCTCATCTCTGTTATGTGAATATTTTTCGAAAAATTCAAAATATTTACTGAAACATAAATAAAATAATATGTTGCCAAAAATCGTCGAAGGGGCCTTTTTTGAATTTTAAATCTATTCTTGTGCACAACTGCAAATAAATATTTTTGTTAAACAGCTGACGGTATATTCTTTCAATATACATATATATAATAGTTATATACAATTACAATTGTGTGTATCTATTATTAAAAATACATAAGGAGTATAATAAAATACGAGTATAACATGCATCACCGTTCACCCTCTATCGTATAAATTCCTATTGAAATATGATGATGGTTAAACTATTTTTTTTTTGTGTGTTCTTGTTAAATATGTAACACTAAACTACATATATCAAAGTTGAGTTCTCTTAGAATGTATTTAATTTACTTCACACAAAATTCATGTCAATGGGCGCAATACCTATTTAACCTTGAAGCTGATGAACGAACATGTACTTGTACTTATCCATTGCTGAATATTTGAAATATTAACATATTTTCCAATTTGAATAATTAATAATTAATACACATTTAATTAAGTGCAAAAGAATGCTAATTAGTATGTGATCCTAATGCGCATAACATTTGAACTGTTAAACACTTGATTATTTATTCGTAAATTTTAGTGCTTGCGAAATTTGTCAAACATAAACATTCATATATTATTAAGTTTAATTTATGTGTAGGTATGCAAGGTTTTCTTTCATTCCTTCGAGTACTTACCGGTTTTAGCGACAACTACCAATTAACAAAAAAGAATTGGTATTATATCTCCAGCTCCACACAAATTTGTCATTCAAATCATTTTATTAATAATTTATTCCCTCTATTTTGAAAAGTATACTACTTTCAATATTCGTAACAAATAAAATGTATAAATTCTTCTATAATTTGCAAAATTGATTAAAACTAAATTATAAATAATTGATTATAATTTAATTAATAATTGATTTTCTTAGTTCCCGGTTTTAGGTAAAAGTTCGGTAGGCACATTAACGTTTGCAATTTTGAACTCATGGTTATTAACTATAAAAAGTGAATAAAAAGTTAAAAAAATATTATTTTTAGACTGTAACAAATATGTGGGGGACTAGTACGAATATAAATGTTTGACTATTTTTGTTAACCCTATACTTATATGTATAGATTTTGTAGCTTACCACAATTTTTAATATTACAGAAAATAGTTAAGCAAAAAATAGTAGAGCTCAATTTAATTTTATTAAACATTGATGGACTTTTTACCAATTTTCAATCATCACCTGATTACCTTTCGTAGGTATTTCATTTTTTTTTTATTTTTTCAATCAATTATTTTTTTTATAACACGTAAGATTGATATTTCAAAATTAATCTTAATAATTTTACATCGTTATCAATGCTTTTAATATATTTATATATGTTTTGATACAACCATTATCCACCTTTCAACAGATTGAAAAATTATATGCAGGTATAGAGAGAATTTCCAAATCAATATCATACGAAAACATTTCAATGCAAACTCTATTATTAATTAATGAAATAATAGTGAAAACAGGTTGTAGATACTATCATTTGAATAATATTGTTAAATGTTTAAACGTAGCAGCTATACAATATTTATATAAAAATCATAACTGCAATTATAGTTTAGAGATTGTACTGTATACGATCAAGAGCATGCGATCGTGATATGCAAAACAATATTATGTTAACCCGAACACAGTATGAAAAATCATTATCAAGGTGAAATACTATGAAATTGTGTAGGTATAAAATATCATGTGTTATATAACATCAAGTTATACCAGTTGACTGTTCCATTACTAATTTATCTATTTCGATGCCAATACAGTGGCTAAACAAAATAAACATTGGAAAATAATAAATATTATACCTATATGTATATATACCGAAATACTCTTCAGAATATAGACTTCAAATAATAAAATTTTAAATATTTTTTTTTTTTTTTAATCGTTCGAAGATTGCAAAAATATTGTTTATTTTTACTTTGAATTGACATATTGGTTTTAGTTATTTGGTAAAATACTTCTAAATTAAATGCCAGAGCCATTTACTAATCTCTTTTAGGATTAGGGATAAGAAATGATAATCGATTCTCAATTGGGCAGCTGCTATCAATTAATCGTGAAACAATTGAAATCGTGAAAACTGCGATTATGGATGTTATTTTAATCGATTATTTGATTTTTTATTATTTGTATTATTATTATTATTTAATTCATTATAGTAATTTAATCAATCAATTTAAGATAGGACTCTGAAAGCATACTCACTAAGTTTGTCGACGTTCGATGGTGATGTATATAATTTCACAACATTTTTCGGCATCGTTTAAATATAATATTTTGAAAAATTTATTACATTAAATTTATGAAATATGTGCTTAATTAATAAATAATAAATTTAAAAATCAATAAATAATTGATAATTTGCTATTATAATGAATTATATAAAGCATTTATAATCTATTTATTTTTTATCATTTGTATGAAAAGGAATTGTGTCTACAGTATAATTGTATAAAATGGAAGAGATTTCAAGGTATATTTTGAAGCCATTATATCATAAATATACCCCATTATGATGTGAAATATTTTATACCATTTGGAGGTATTGATTATGGGGTAAAGGATCCAAAAACATTGAAATTCATAGTATGATATGTATTTAATACCAATACACAAGAAAATAATGCCTTCGTAACTTTTTTTTTTATTTAGCTATAAACAATAAAAAAAAAAAAAAGGAAATGAAGACATTTGTTAATAGGTTAAACACTCGTGTCGTGACTATCCATCGTAGTGGCTTAGTGTTTTATTAATTTTAGTTTCGTAGTAGAAAACGCACAACTCTGAAAATATACTAAAACTATGAAATTATGTATAATTAGGTAAATGTTTAAGCATAGAAAAAATACCATAATTGTATATTCTAATACATCTAATAATTGCTAATGATTGCTATTCAAAGAGATGAATAATGATGGCAGTAATATTTGTAAAATAAAAATCTAATCCAAAGCCACTAATCTA
>JAABKK020058019.1:15714-36532 GCA_011634745.2 Catotricha subobsoleta
CTTAATAAACAAATAAATAAAAGATAAACATATATAGAAATGACACGCGAGTTCAAGTACATTTCAATTAAATTTTTATGAAAAATGATTATTTTTCCCTTCTATAGTAGATACCCTTTGCTTAAATGCTAAGAGAATGATATTTTAATTTTTTTTTCCATCTGAAAGAGCTGTATGTATTGTGAACGTTAGAAATATCGATATCCTATATCAGCCCGTCGAATTCAAAAAACTTATATTTGATGGTTGCGTGAATTGAGTATTGAGTATGTAAGTTAAAATGCGATAAAATTTTATATCAACTACAATTAAATATCAAATAGAAAAGGTTTATTGTTATACGAGACACAGTTTCTACTCTAAATTTTTTTAAAGTATTATATTGGTCAAAAATCTATTAAATAAACATAAATTTAATGGAAAAATGTATGCTAATCGCATGGGCAAATCAATCTATAAATATATAAATATTTACTTTAATATTCATTACTTCTTTTTCTTTGATTTGGCTTTGGTTTTTGGTACGCATAAAGACAAAATAATTAATAATACAAATTTCATAATAGGTTGAACTGAATTTGATATTATTATTATTATTATAAAACTGTAAATTTTATTAAGCACTACTTAAGATAATTACAATGTTTGTACATTCAAATAATAACAATAATTATTTATTTTGTTAATGCTTTTTAGGGTCAAAATGGTTTTGAAGAACTTCGCCGTTATGTTAAACAAGGTAGTGATTTTGGAAAAGATTTGGTTACAATTTTACAAGAGCGGTAAGTGGAACACAATCAATTCAGTTTTAAAATTTAAATGTACCGTTCAATGTGATTATTGTTTTGCTAAAAAATGATTTTTTTTCATTCGATTTTTAGAGTGGACGCAGAACAACTATATGCAAAGTCACTTTCAAAAATGGCTTCAAAATTAAATAAAACATGTCGTGAAATACCAGGCAGCCTAGCAGATGCATGGCGTAGTGTGGCTGCCGAAATGGAAAGCCGCGGTGAGGTACATCGCCAATTTTCAAATGCTATGGTTGATGAAATCGTAAAACCGTTAAAACAAATATTAGATAATCAACATAAAACTAGAAAAGCGGTAAATAATCTTAAAGAAAAAAATAAAAATAAAAATACTTTCAACTAAGTGAAATTATATAAAAACAGAATGTATGTTTTTTTTTTTTAATTTTTTTAAATATGTTTTTCATGCCACGCGGTTTTAATTTAAATAATAAAACAATAGATTGAAAGCACTGTTGATAAATCAGCACGCATATTATCAGAATGGAGAACAAGTGAAGCTAAAGCAAAAAAATCCTCACATGCAGCTGCACGTGAAAATGAAAAGTTGCAAGATGCTATGTTGGACGTTAGGTATTTTAATTTTAATTATTTAATTATTTAAATGTCTGAATAATTGACTCTCATTTTTTCAATTATTATTTTATTGTTATTTCATCTGTAAAGAATACAACGTTCACCATCGGTAGCTTTAATACACCATAACACAAATAGCATAAACAATATTAATGGTAGCAATCTACTTCAACTTCATAAGCAAACGGCTGATAAAGAAATTAAAAATGCTGAAAAAGACTGTACAAAATTGGACAACAAACGACGAAAGGCGGAAGAATCAGTTAAGAGAGCAGATGTCGAATATTATACATTGTGCATACGGGCTGAAAGAGCTCGAGTTGAATGGGAAATGTCGGTTTTGCGTGGTTCAACTGTTTTACAGAGTCATGAAAATCAAAGATTGACAAGTTTAAAGAATTATGTGACATCTTATTTGAAATTGTCAACTGATATGAATCCAAATTTAGATCTGGTAATTGAAAGATTAACTCCTCATGTGACTGCATGTAATGTACAGAAAGATTTAATTGTTGTGAAAAACATACGACGTGCATCGGAGGGACCCAGTGAACAGTTATTACCTGATTTTTATTGTGAACATACGACATTGGCAATGAATCGAGATCGAAGAAAACACGTAAGTTGATTAAATTTTTTAATTCGATTTAAAATTAAATATATTCTTTTTACTTAAACAAATTTACAGGCCTTGGTTAAACTATTACAACTAGTTCGAACGGATCTGGAACGTGAGAGGAAATCGAGAAATGGACTAAAAGGTCTTTCACAAACGCTTAGCACTCAAGAAAATCAAAATATCACAGATAAACTTTACCATGTATGTTCTATATATAACATTCTATTGCTCAATTCAAGCATTTATTAATTTATTTTTTTATTTATTTATATGCGCAGATTCGATCAATGTTAACATATTTAGAAGGTGCCCGATTTAAATTGCAATCAGCTTTACTTGAATTAGATCATAAACCTAGGGGCTCTCATCCATTAGCACCACATATACAAATAACACGTGATCGAACAGGTCTTCAGCAAAGTATACTAAAAGTTCCGCTTTGGTTAAAAAATGGCGACGAAGATAAGATCAATGATGAACTAAAGCATAATTTAAATCAGGAGCTCGATGATACAGTCGATTTAGCATCACAAACAGAAAACTGTGTTGACAGTAAAAATGAAATATTAATTAAACACTTCGATAGAAGTTTCAATCGCAGCAAAACTAATTTAGAATATCGATGTACAAAAGATGTGGTTCTAGGCACTGCTGGCGCTAGTGCAGGTATTGTAAATTCTGATAATTCAGAGAGTCCAGTATTTGATCGTGGTATTGCGGATGGTGGTTCAAATCAGCAAGACTCAGATTTTGGTAAATATAAATTATTATTAATTTTATACAAAATACTTGATAAATTTTCCTAATTTATTTCTCATCAAAATAGATGAATTCTCGTCACAAGATGATGATGATGAATTAAGCAGTAAGAAATCTTTGCAAACAACAACAAGAAAATTTTCAACTAATTCAATTGCATCACCAAACATATTAAGTCAATGCAGAGCATTGTATAGCTATTCGCCAAAACTTTATGATGAATTAGAGCTTAATCCAGGTAATGCAACAAAACCACAAGCAAATTTAAATCAAAATAAATGTGTTCTTTTTCAATATTTGTTATGAAATAGGCGATTTAATTGAAGTTCATGCCAAACAAGAAGATGGATGGTGGCTCGGGGCTCTTAAGAATAAAGTTGGCATTTTCCCAGCTACTTATGTTGAAGAAATAGTCTGATGTAAATTATTAAATAATGTTTACTATAGTTCAACAAATTAATTAATTAAAATTTCTATTTGAATGTTAAATGTTAAAATTAGTTACTTAATATTGTCTTCCAAAAATGCATACTTTTATTTAATATTCTTTTCTTTTTTCTTTTTATAAAAATGCACCAAAAATTATTACATTTAATTTGTACATTTAATTAGCATTTGAATTATTAATTTATTAAAATTATATGAACAAGCGTATTTTTATTAGGTCTGTATATAAAATTGAAAAAGAGTTTTCTATTATTTTGTAAATAAATAAATATTAATGTTTGCAAAATTAAATTAAATGTTCTTTCACTTTTCAATTATTTAGCAATAAGTTTTAGTGACGCAAATAATTTAAATACAAACTGTTTTTTAATTCTGGGACGAATCAACTGAGGATATTTTTTTAAAACACACAATGAATGAAAATAGAGGCATTCGATGAGTGTGAAAGAGATATACGATATTGGAAATGGCAAAGAAAAATCGCCTTTTACGCTTCTCTTGTTAAATATATGCTCTGCTATTATACAGTCTATCAGATCCAGAGGCCTGCAAATTGTATCCGTGGATAACTGCAGCGCCTACTCTTATTTAGACTGCTGAATAATTTTTGTTTAATGCAAATAGAGAATATTTAGCATTAATTAATAAAATTAAGCTGAACAAAAGTCTTTAGCTGAAGCGATAAAGACTGCGAAACTCCATAATTAGATAATGTTTATTACTTATTATTGATTTTGATTTAATTTATTCTTACATTGTTTCATGAACTGAATTTTAACACATTGAAGCTCACAAATAAATCTATTTATACATAAATATAGTAATAATATTGTACTGAATTTTGCCTAAATATAATGAACTAAATAAAGTATTAATCTGTTTTATAAATATTTGTACATATTTATTGATTTATTTATCTGAAGAACTGATGTTTTTTAATAAAGACCACCTATCTTATCAGTAGTTTGAACCTAAGCGCCACAGACGTTAGCTAATTAAATGAAGACTTTTTTTTACTTAAAGTGCCGAAGGGATTTAACTTGTGTAGTTAAGAGGCCTATCCGATAGCACAATTTGATGTTCAATTCTTCAATTTATGTTGAATTAAAAAATGCATTTTTGTCCTCTTAGATTATGATTTTTCGACCAAAATGGTGATATTTTGCATGACTAGTTCTCTAAAGGTAAGGAACTTTCTACAAAGATATTTTTTAAATCAAAAATGGTATCACTTAAGTTATAAATAGAACAACTTGTGATGAGCTCACGCGAATATTGTTTAAGAATTAATTAATTTTAATTATCGGGAATATAAAAATTCGAAAAAATAATTTAATAATAAAAAAGGAAATAAAAAAAAACCAGAAACGTTTTATTTAAGTAATTTTTAAAATATAAGCGCATAAACGCCATAGTTTAAAATACATTGCCAATGTAGACACAACTTTAACATAACCATAAAACATGACGTTTAATGGCAGATACGTTTTACTTTCATTATTATTTGTTATTACGAACATCTAGATATACTATTTTGGTTTGTTTGTTTTTTTTTTTAAATCGTTTTATTGTTAAATAAATACTTATAATAGTTATTTATTATGGACGATTTTCAAAAGTTTCAGTGGTGAGTTTATTTTCATAAATAATTGAATAGTCATATTACTTATGTAGATGAAATTTATATTAATCACAAACACTTTTCGCTAACAGGTCATGGCAAAAATGTCGTTCCGACATCGAAATGGAAAAATATTATAATATTGAAATGGAAAATATGGACGAAACTGATCCATTTCGTTGTCAACTTCTGGAAATCGATCCTGTTCATTTAATGAATGATGACCAAACACATACTGCAATTAAAACATCTGAAAATGCAATTGAATCTAAAATACATACATTTAAAGATCCTCGAACAAATTTGAAAATATCAAATTTTATTTATGATCAGAGCGATTCAAATATTAAAAGTAATTTGTTTACAAATTTTGGTGAAAAATCACAGCTAACTGCAATGCAACACAAAGTATGCATCAGCGCTATTGCCAAATTAGGCTCTAGTAAAAGTTTTTTGAAAAATTCGGAATTAAATGATAAAGATAAAGCTGATATTGAAACATATTTTTCATTACAAATGCAACGGGAAACCGAAAAATCACATTTCTTAGAATTCGTCAAGAATTATTATTTTAGGAATTTACTAAAACGTAGCCGGAATGTATTACCAGCACTTGAATACTTTATTTTGCAGATATGGAAATCATCCATAATTAATGTATTTCGCGATTCAGCAAATGTTTGGTATCAACTCCGTACCTCTTTACCAATCATTTCAACAACATCATCTGTTATAGATATGACATTAAAATATACAAAAAATTATGGATATGTTCGTAGTTTTAATGGTGCACGTTTTTTAAAAAAATCAGCCGATTTTTTAATGAAATCATATGAAGAATATCAAGATGCGCAAAACAGCGATATCACTATACAAAAAATTAATGAGATTTGTGCAGAACATCAGGTTGATGTTGTTATAACATCGTCTGCTTTATGTCATTTAATTGATACGTCAACCAATACGACCACAAACTGGATGATTAATTTATCAGTGAAAGAGCAAAGTAATAGTAATTACTTCGATATAAAAAAGCTAATTTATGTTAAAAAACCATTGCCTCCGTTATATTTAAGTGGTGCTGAAAGGAGTAGAAAAGCCTATAAACATGTATTACGCTATTCACTTTGTCGTCAAACAAGTAGCTTGTACTCCTATGAAAAAGACGATGTAGAGAAATTAAATAATGCAAATAAAACAGACCAACATCAAAATGAATTTAATTGTTCATACAATGAAAGCACAAAAAAATATGAAATTATTAATTTCAATGAATATTTACAGGAATATTATTCTAAGAATAATGAAAAATTAACAATTAATTTGAACAAAGAAAAATTACGTGGAAATTTATCATATAGAATTTGGGAAATGGCCGAACACGATAAAAAAATAGACAATACAAAACGAAGAAATGACGTTATTCGATTGCTTGTATTGACAAAACAAGATGTTTATCGAAAAAACATTGATAAATCAATTGAATTCATAAACTTCTCACCAAAAGTTGAATTTCAAACTGAATTTGGTGCAGAACAAATGACTGAAAGTGAATTAATTAGAGAATGGTGTCGTCAGTATTTTCGACCTGATACAATTACCGAACGAGGTAAATTAATTTTTACTAATTATTGAATTCATTATATATAAATACAAATTTAAATAATCTATTTTTTTTTTTATTCATTCGACTTTAGTTCGCATTGATGTTGAATCGGGCAGAATAG
The DNA here is from genome assembly GCA_011634745.2 of Catotricha subobsoleta. Taxonomy (NCBI): domain Eukaryota; kingdom Metazoa; phylum Arthropoda; class Insecta; order Diptera; family Cecidomyiidae; genus Catotricha; species Catotricha subobsoleta. The sequence continues at coordinate 22,276 of JAABKK020058019.1, forward strand.
TTACTTCAAAACGATTAGCACTTTCTGACATTGAAATGGAATTAAAGCGTTTATATAAAATTGATTCGAATATGTTATTACAGCGCCTTTGGTCTATTTTAACAACAATGAAAAATTTACCAGCTGATAATTATTTATTGCGCCATAAACAGAAAAACGGGAATCAAGTTTTGCTATATTCAGAGTGTGAGAAGAGGTAAGCATATTTTGTATTCTCTGAGTTATTTATATTAATTTTTTTTTTCATCACTTATTTTTACAGTATCACAAATGCAATACATCTACCGACTCTTTATTCGACTGAAGTAATGTTTGAGAAATCTCCATTAGATGTTGTAAAATGGACACCAATAGATGATATGGAATTAACAGCACTACATAAAAAATCACAAGTTGTTCCATGTGCGTTCCCACATTCTAAAAGTACTAGTACCTGTAATAAAAAGAAAAATAAAGATAAAATGGTACCAAAAAACGATCGAGATGCACTTGTTAAACGAACTCTCGATATAAAAAAGGCCAAAGTAAATGCAATCGACGATAGAGAACGCATAAGACGATCATTAAAAAGAAAGCAGAAAAGAAAACTTAATAATGCTAAGAAGTCATTAATAAGACAAAATATTGAAAAAGAAGCGTTGGATTTAAAAGAAATCAAAGAAACTTTGAGTCCGTGCACAATATTTGATGCCAAAGGTAATGTAACGATATCAGGTTTATTGTCAGATTCAATAACAGTAACACCAGCGGTACATGATCTCATGAAAAGTTCTAAGAAACCATTACTCTCATCTACAACAACTCATCCTCAACCAACAATTAACTATGAGCATTATATTAAAGATGCCGAAAGCAACATTACTCCTGAAAGAAAAAGCTCTCTAGATTCATCAACAGTTCGGCTACAAAACACCTCTCAAATTTCTACATTAAAACAAACAAATATAGTATTAACCACAAGCACACCCGCGCATTTAATTAAAACTGGAAAGAATGCGTATTCAATGAACGCCAATATTGAAAGCTCTATCTCGTCAATGGAAATAAATCAATTGGTTAAACAATCATTTGTTACAACAGAAGTGAAAGATGTAATGAATCCAGATAAACTAAATGAACAAATTTTAAAGAAAAATGTAAATTCAGTGAGCGCCGAAATTGAAAACTCTATATCATCAATGGAAATAAAACAATTTGTTAAACAATCGTTTGTTTCAACAGAAGTGAAAGATGTAATGAATCCAAATAAACTAAATGAACAAGTAACCAGTGCAATAACACCAAATACAATTTCAACGGCAGCGGCTGCATCATCAGAAAGGCCATTAATCAAATATGATGATTTTATAGGCGACAAATACTTAGATTCGACAAAATATCAACAAATTAGTACAGTAAATATTACATATAAAAATGAAAATAATAGAAATGAGGACATTCATACCATCACAACACCGCCACATATAGTTGAAGTTATTGACGATTTAAAGAGTACTTCTCCAATGGAAGTAAATGAAATTAGTATGAAATCACCAGGTCGTAGGAGTTATACACACAAAAAGTTAAAACAAAGCCAAGTTCCATTATCACCAACTGTCACTAGAAGTGGTCGTGTTGTTAAGCCGAAGAAATGTTAATTAAACAAATAGAATGTTTAATACATAGTGTATAACAACTTTATAAACTTAAATTAGTTGATAAAAAAAACCTTTATTTTATGTTAATCAAAAATTATTTATTTATAAAAACATATTTCAACAAAATATTGCCACCATCAGTTGAAAACAACCAAGTTGTTGTTGATGATGCCAATGATTTATTGAAAAATGTTTTAATAAATAAATAATTTTTGAGTAACATAAAGGTGTTTTTATCAACAAATTCAAGTGGTAAAACCGTACATTCAAAATATCAATTAACAATGTCTCGCTAGGCTTTCGATATCAAAATAAAATAAAATTACGCATTATGTGCAAGAGGGATTGCAATTGGTGCCGACAGAAAACGAGATGTGATAATAAAAATTTAAGAATAAATTAACACTATTTTTTTTTATTATTCACAAATTGAATTTTTAATTATTACTTATTTCTTAATGGAAAATATATGCTTTTTTTTAAAACAAAATACCAATTTGGTTTCTCTATAATTTATTTTCTTTCTTAATTCTACAATATACAGTGACAATCTTCCCTTGATAATGATTTATTTGAACAAAAACTGCAAAAAAACAAAAAGAAGTAAATTAAAAAACAGTTTTAATGTTGTTTTGGTTTTCGTAAAATATGAAATATATTTGTAATTTCATTTTATTTTTAGCAATTATAGTTATCCTGTCATAATCTATACGATGATAATGTTCCCAAAATATCAACAACTTTTAACCAAGATGTGTATGAGAAAATTTAAATTAAAAAACATTCTGTGACCCACACAGCTGGAATATTCCTATATTTGAAATAACTTAGGGTAATTTGAATTTGAATTTTTCGTGACTTAGCTTCTCGTGAAAACTTATTTTTAACCGAAAAATGGTTCATAATTATAAAAATAATTAATTACCAAAACGTTGGCTTAGATCAATCCCACACCAGTTTTATTAATTAAAATCTTAGATTTGATGCAATACGAACTGTTTTATTAACTATATCTAATAAAATGGTAGAATGTTTCGACCAAAAATTTATAAATGTAAAAAAAAAACAAAATTCTAAAACAAAATGTTATTAAGTGCATAATTACTTATTTCAATAATTACATATAAAATTAAAAAAAACATAAAAATATAAAATATTTTATGATCTTTATTATTTATTTTAAATAACAATAATTTTCAATTTAAATCAAACCCCAAATAAATTGAATAGTCCAATGGAATTTTTTTAGGAAAACGCCTTCACGCAAAATTGAATTGAATTGAAGGAAATTAAATCATATCTCTAGAATAACTAATATAAATAATTAAATTAATAAATGTTCAATGTGGATTAAAAAATAAAAGAACAATATTAAATAAAAATATTGATTAAAAGAGGTTAGCTCTAGAATAGGGTTGCCGCGAAGCGGAAAAATTTCGATCTGACCAGATCAGAAGCTTCGGCCAGTTTATTTCGGCCAGAGCAGCCGAATCAGCCGAAGCTTCGGTTAAACAAGAGATCCCAAACACATGTATTTGTATACGGATATTTTTTTATTTTTTTTTTTGGATTTCTGGCAACAGTTCCATCCAACGTATTTTGTTAAGATTTACGTAAGATAGTTTATTATTGTTGCTTATTATATTTTGTGGACTGTAACAGAACGATTTTCTAATTTTGTCAAAGATATGCTCTTCACACTACAAGTATTTATATGTTTTATCCCGCTCGCTCTCATATGTTATAAAATATTTTGGTTTTTTAAATAAAATATCATTAAATTTGGTTCTACTTTTATAGAAATAAATAAAAAAAAATTATATAAAATAGTAAAAAAAATAATTCTACAAAAAACATTTAGATTGCATTTAATTTTATTGGCCAGATCATCTCAGAGAGATTTGGCCAGGGCAGAGCTTCGGCGAAGCAGCCGAAGGTTCGGTAAAACCAGAGCAAGCCGAACCTTCGCGGCAACTCTACTCTAGAAGGAACATAACGGTATATATCATTAAGTACGAAATAAATAAAATATAACAGATATGAAGGGAACAAGAGACAAATGGATGTAGTGGAAGCTTTTTTTACTTTAAATTTAAAAAAAAAAATGAAGTTTCTGCCAATAGATTGGCAGCTTGTTTTCTTATATTTATTCTACGTATATGACAGTAGTACTACTTATGTACTAACACAATTAATTTCATTTTTAATTTTTGTTATTAAAAAAAATAAATAATTATTATGGTCTCATCAATAATTAATTAATTATATAATTGTTAAAAATCTTAAACAAACTTTCAAATTTCTATTTGGTTGGTGATTTTAAACACGGAGAATAAAAATCCATAGATTTTTGACGAAAATATTTTAGATTTTCATGAATAATTCTGATTTTCCATTATTTAATTAGTTCAACATTTAATATACGTTTACTAAACAAAGAACACAAATTTTACTACAAAGTTTGTTTAAATTAGCGATTATATTTCATAAGATCCATGGATTATCAATTCTGTATGTTTAAAATTATCATCTTTTAGTGTTAAATAAATATGAATAAAAGTGTTGCTATTTTCCTATTTAGGATAATTGGTCCGACTTGTACTGTTGTTTATTGAAGTGTACTGATATTTTGCTTTCTTTTCAGATGGTTTCAAAATCTATTTAATGGAATAGAAGTAACTATTAGTAAGCAAAAAAAATATATATATATAAATATGAAAAAAATAACAGCAAAGCAAATTTCATTGATAACCAAATGTATTGAATAATTTATGGTTTTAATAAATCAATTATGATTAGATAATATCATACATACTTGAAACGAACACAACAATGATTCATCAACTGTCATCAAGCCGCCAGCATTATCAAATTCACCACAATAATTTGGTGCAGAGAATAGAGTTACCAATTGTCGTTTTGCAAAAAATTCATAGCCATCTTCAACCACCTTAATTTATTAAAAGAAAACAAATAAATTAATCAAGATCAAGAGAATTCCAAATTCACTATAATTTTGCATAAATATAAAATATATTTAGAATTAACCATACCTGATGACCACGACATATAAGCTCTAAATCATGCATACGTAAAAATCGTGACACAACATCAGACCCAAATGTAAAGCTTACACCTCGATCATTTTCGCCCCAATCCTTTGTTTTTAATTCAAATAAATAGATAAATACATGAAATAATATAATAAATTTATGCAAATACTAATTGTATTATAAAAACGATATATTAATAAATCACTATTTAATTTAAATTAATCTCTTACCTTAACTTCTTTATCCGGATCACTCCATAATAAATCACATAATAGTCCCGTATCGGGAACATCAGTTGGGCGTACTATTCGACGAATTTGTTCCATGTCTGTTAACTCTGGACTTAAGCCACCGTGACAACAAAATATTTTTTCATCAATAATTGCAGCTATTGGCAAGCAATTAAAACAATCTGTAAACGTTTTCCACAATTTGATGTTGTATCTTCGTTTACATTCATCGAAAAACCCTAGAAATTAACAAAAACAATAATAAAGACAAGTCATTAATTGATTACATTTAATTTAAAAAAGAAAAACTGACCATAAATCCTATTAATACTGGCACATTCATGATTACCACGTAATAAAAAGAAATTCTCGGGATATTTAATTTTGTATGCAAGCAATAAACATATTGTTTCTAATGACTGTTTTCCTCTATCTACATAATCGCCTAAAAATAAATAATTTGTGGGTGGATATCCACCGTATTCAAATAGCCTTAATAAATCCGTGAATTGTCCATGAATGTCCCCTGCAATGAAATTAAAATTGAGAAAATCTCAAATGTAAACTAAGCAATACACAAAATTCACTGATATAATTACATACCACAAATACTTAACGGAGCTTCCAGTTCCAATAAAATCGGTTGTTGCAGAAATATCTCACGTGATTTTAAACAAATCCCTCTGATCTCTTGTTCGCTCATCTGTACCGATTTTCCTGCTTTATATCGTCGTACTAAAATGAAAATCAATTAATACAAAATAAAATATTGTTTTTTTTTTTTTTTAATTTTATTTCGTTTGAATTAAATTAGTGTCTATAGTAGGTTAAATAACATTTTTCTTTAGATCTCTACTCTACTAAAAATTTAAAAAGAAAAATTGTTTATATACAATATTATAAGAATCTATGTAAATAAAATAAATAATATTTAATTAAATTAAATTCTATTATAATACGGTTACGATTTTACAATACATGACCTCTAAACCAGAAATTATAGCAATGATAACTTTCCGTTTACAATATATTTAAAATTGTATGAATGAATTTTGATGGACACAAAATCATACAGCGGTTATAAAAAAGTATAGAACATACAATCATACATAGATGGATTAAGAAAAACATATATATTTAACTGAAATAAATTGTTATACTTTTGGCAATCTATTATTTCATTAACTGAAACTATTTTCAAGCTTAACATATTATTTTTAGGTTGTTGATCTCAAAATTTAAATATTTAACAGAATATAGTTGAATCAATAATTTATCATTTAATGTGATTCATTTTCATTTAATTTCATTTTTTTCTGAACTGTTTTGATGATAATATAAATTAATAAGAAATTTAGGTCGATAAACATCTCAATCTGATTGATTCGTTTAGCGTTGGTAAATTATATTTAATAACTTATTTATTTTTCCAGAGCTATATTAATAACTAAACATTTTAAATAATAATAATAAAAAAACTTTATTTAATCGATAAAATTAAGGAAAATCTAAATATAAAAATGTATCAACAGCATTGGATATTCATTCGTAAGAAAAAAAAATGTGGAAAACACATTTTACTTCATTTTTGAAAAAAATCAATTATTGGTTTCGAAAATTTTTGGTACAGTTTGCGATATGATCTATGAATAATTAAAAATAGATCGAATCGTGATCTGGAGTTGATCGTGTACATTATTTTCTTCACCAAAACCGTTATAGATCGTATCGATTTTCATTTTTTTTTAAATTAAAAATAATATTGAAATAATGATAAATAACACGTTTGCTGAAAATTTATTTTAATTTTATTGAAATATAAATTCCGGATATTTTATTTATGATCTTTTTAATATTAAATAAATGCAGAATGATTACAAAAAACACATAATGCTCTCCCATTTACAATTATGAAATTTGTATTCAGATCTTTTCTCTGATATTATTCGCGTTATATATTAAATAACATTTTGTTAAGAGATTGGTGCACGGAATTACTGATCACATTCCGTATACAAATTTGTGTTTTGGGTGCATATGTTTTCTCATTGAAAACGATTTGTAGATCGGGATGTAGATCAAATAAATTAAATAAATGACTTGATCTGATCTTTGATATTAATTATTGAGTATATATCTGACAAAAATATGTAAATCATTCAAAAAGTAATTTGTACCCAACACTGATGGCCAATCCGCCACTGATTTTTTACATTTCAATTTTTTTTTTTTGTTTTTTGTGTAAATCGATATTTTATTCTGACTTGCGTCTAAATATTATGTTTAATTTAATTTTAAAAATTAAAAACATGAAGTCACACAAAATGCATTAATTGCATTGATAATCATATACATAATTAGAAAGAAGTCAATACACTTTATGTTTTAATATTTTCTACTCTTGTTAAATAATAAAATAAAGAAAAAACAAATAATCCTCCATTGCAGTTAAAAATCAAGTTTCAAAGCCAATTCTACACCTAAACGGCTTCTCAACATCGAATGTAAAGGCCATAAGTTTTAAATTTCATATTTTCTACATCAACAGGCTAAATTTGTATGGAAAATAGTGACGAATTCCAATGTCTCGTTTTAATTGATAAATCAATAAAGAGTGGGTAAGTAAATACTATTGGTAATATTTTGTTATTTTGAAATCGGTAAAAATAAAGTAATAATATTATTTGTTTAAGGTTTCATTGGTGGAAAGTTATCTTCGCAGAAATTTCTAATTTTATATTATTTAAAACTAACAGTCATTTTTAGCACTTATAGATATTATTCATTTTCATACAAAAAATAAAATTATGCCTTAAACAAAGTTAATAGATAACTAATAAATTTATTTAAAATCATATATTCGCTTAAGACTCGAGTAATTAGTAAAATGTACGAAAAATAAAACAATTATATAGGCGCACCTATTATGAATATTTTCGATCCGTTTAATAATTCAAACAACCTGTAACCTATTTTTTGCTTTAATGACAAACAAAAAAAAAAATAGATAAAACGGCTTCAAATGTAATATAATAGGCAAAACAAAATGAAAATTTTATTTCCTATATCTATAATAGTAGATGCGCTCAATGGTTACAAACATGATAAAAATTATTATTATATTATTTTCAGTCATTTTCACAAAAAATTGGTTATCGCAACAAGATTTTCGCCATACAATGCAATGGAATGCTCTTAACACACAACTACCCAATTAGTCTATATTTGATTGACTATCGATGATAGGTGTCATATTTCAATTTCTTTCAGGTGTAAATAAATAAATCAATGGCTTAGAAAATAGGTTATATTTTATGTTGTGCAGTTCATTCATTAAGTATTTTTTTTTTTTTTTGTAAAACAAATTAAAATGAATATAACCTGATAATAGTAATTGGCTGATTTAGCATATAAACCACTAATCCAGATAGAATTTATAAATAGAATTTGAATAAATTTATTGAATAAGGTATAAGATATTCAGTTCTTTAAAGTATTTTTCCAGATTTATAGTTTATAAAACGGATGCCTATAAGAAAAATTCTAAATAAAGCAGTCTTTTCTCTTTTAAAGATATGAATAAATGTGATTATAAAAACTTACACAATATTAGTGCATTTATACAAAAAATATATATAATATATATTTGTCGCTGATATATTTGAGGTCAACTATATATTCAATTTTCCTGCAATTTTAAAATAGATGCAACAACTATTTTTAATTTAGTTTTTACCATGTGTGTATTTATTTTAATATGTTTTTATGAATGAGGAATTTTTTAAGAGTATTAAAGTGTATTTTACAAAGACATATAGAGTAAAAAAAAATATATAGTTAATCACAGGTAAAAGAATTATTTGTTCAAAATTATAAAATTTTCTATACATGAAGCCAAACAAAATCATAACAACAATGTACCTATGGATTTAATTTAACTAACTGTATTGTAGTTTATAATTAATATATGGACGTAAATATCTACATATATTTTCTATGTTTTATATAACTAAGCGATACTGCGTCCACGATTATTATTTAATGTTTTGTTTGTCAGGTATTTTACCTTTATTTATAGAGCTTATGACCAGGAATAATATAACATATGGAGGTAATATTTAATAAAGTAGGAATGTAATTTCAAGTAATTTAAAAACAGGGGCCACAAATCTAGGAGTAATTTGGGATATTTTGATATTCAATTACAAAAGAGTTGAAGTCAGGGTGGGTCACGGTTTGGTCTGAAGTTCTATTCCTCGTTTAAAATAATCAAAATTATTATTTTTAAAATTTCATTTCCTCGAATTGTTTTTAATTTATTCAAATTATTATTACCTTCTAAGGTATAAAAAATTATAATTTTTAATAGAAACATTGGAAACACATATACCTCGTAAGGTGGTAGGTACTCAATTATACTTCCTATGGTACATTTGATATGCCTTGCAAACTACATAGTTATATACTTTTCAGTATACTTTTATACCAAATGTACCACAAAACGTGTATTTTGAATAAATCTATACTTTAGAAAATATACATTTATTCCAATGTTTACTTTATAAACTATATATTTTTATATACCTTAGAATGTATATCGTATTTCCATTAGGGTATCTTTATAACCTCCTTAACCCCCTTGCCTTAGTGAACGTCTATTTATACATTTGATATTCTACGATCTAAAAAGAATGGTCTAAATTTGGTGCTCGATTTTATTGTTTTTTTTTTATTATAAGTGAAAAGTATTTTATTTATTTATTTATATTCTTTTTACAAGCGAAATAAATATAAATAATCAAAGAACTCAATGACCTATACTTTTATCATTATATATAAAAAATAAATAGGTAAATCTTGAAACTTGATATAAACGGAAGCTGTTAAAAGTTTTCAAAGAAAAGTTGAGATTGAAAATATGCAACTAAAGTTATTTAGGGGTCTTTGTGGAAGAGGAGTAAATGCTTGGTTAAAATATTTTTATTTGTTGATTTATACATAAAAAAAAAAAAAAAATTATTCGTTCTGCAGAAAATATTGAACAGGAAGGCGAACCGAACCCCAAGAGCCTCAATTTCTTTGCGTTTAGAACCGAACCCCTCTTTTTTATTTACAGAACCGAACCTTCTATTTTTCTTCTAAGAACAGTAAAATTAAAATTATATAAACAGACAAAACATTGTATTATTGTGAAGAATTTTAAATTCAATTTTAATTCTAAATTTGTTTTGAATCATATAACAGCATATTTAAATGTTTTAAATAAGAAGTTTCAAAAAAAATAAAAAAATAATTTGATACTGAATTTTCGTTTTTAAATTCTATATTTTTCATTTCGAGATTTTGAAAACCGAACCCCGAAACCTTTAAATTTAATTTTGAGAATGAAACCTAAAAAATCGAATCCTGCTTTTTACATTTCAAGAACCGAACCCTCAAAAATGGAACAGGTTCGCCTCGCTGATTGAATAAGTAATTACGTTGAGCTTAACAAATAGATTTATTGGTTTTTAAACATATAGTTGGAAAAACATAAAAACACAGCTCATAAAATCTAAAAGTTTATTTAAATTTCTTTTTTACTCTAAATTTATTATATACTACATATACATATACAATTCCATAAAATATTTAACGTTACACAAGTTTGTACAAGGATGTATTAATTATATATCCAACTTTATTTTGAAAATTAAGGACATGATATATAAAAATCAATGGCAGTTAATTTAAGTGATTTAGGTTTTTATTAAGTACATATAACTACAACTGGACCATCTAATAGCTGGAATAAACCGAAGTTGTTGTTGTTGTACTGTATGTATGTTGTTGTTGTACTGTGTAGAAATTTTATGCACGAAAGCCACTTCGTGCAAAACCGAATTCCAGCTATTAAATGGTTTAGCTGTATTTAAGAATAAGATCAGAAACTTTCGTTTAACCGCGAGGAATTGTAGCCAAATTAGTCTCACTCTCAATCTATTTTCCTGTGAAGATGAATATTTGTAATTATCGATGGCTTAATGATCACTGCTAAGCGATTTTGATCCTTATTGCATATCGCATATATATGGCAAAATCGCCTTGCCATGGTAATGTAGATACGCCCTATTGACATTAAACCGTCGTTATATTCAATATATTATGCAATTTTTGAAATATTCTGCGATAATTTATAGATATTATTTTATTATTATTCTTTTTTTTTTACATAAAGTAGTGTTATCTTACATTAACTCATTATTCTTCTTGGCGTCTGATTTGATTGCATCGACTCAGGCAAAGACCGAATAATACGAATTCACGAAAGTTTCTCATTCTAATCTTAAAAAAGTACTTCTAAATCATCTACATCACACATTACTGTTTGATACAAATCTTGAAAATACTTCTATAAAAATAAATTATATACTTATTTATATAAGTTTTTTTTTTTGATTTTTTAAATACCAAAATCTGGTGAAAACAAATCTTTCAACAATCCCTTCTTCTTGGCTGGATGCTCTTCAGGTGGAATCGGTTTATTCACTTTTTGTGATTAATAAGAAATTGAATTTAAAGATAACATTATGACATTGACGTAACAAAACACATTACATATAATTTCGATAGACATTATATAATAATCACAAAATAATACGCACATAAATTTAAAGCAACAACATACATTATGTATATTAGGGTGTTTCGAAAATAAAATAAAATATATTGGTGACGGATAGTGACAAATATAAACAAATAATAGATAATGTATTTTTTAAATTAGCCAAATCAATGAAGCTATAGGCTGCGTTACCACGCTTTTTGTAAAAATTTATCAATTTTGATACTTTTTAATACAATTTTTTAAATATTTTAATGAGTTTATTCTTACACGATATTCATTAATGCTTTTCATAATGCTTAACTTTTAGGAAAATATATTATGTTTTTGATAAACTAGCTGGAAGTGAGTTTCGCATGATAATCTTTGTAAATTTAAAATGTAGACATCAGTTTCTTGTCTTCATTATATTGCAAATTCGTACGGTTTACAAATTTTTAGTGAATGTAAAACTAGTCCATCTTCTATATTAGGAAATTTTTAGTAATTTTTTTATTTTTATATGATTTTTTGTCTCTGTCAATTTTTAAATCGATTAATTTAAATGAATTTTCATTTCTTTAAGAAATATCTTATTTAAGAATAAAGAAACAAGTAAATATCAAAAGTTTCACTACCTATCAGTCATATATATATATCACCAATATATCAACAAAAAAAAAAAAAACTAATTTTTTTCGAGACACCCTAAAGTACATGTACAATCATTTGATGTTATTTATTGTCATTTATTAAGTAATAAATTGCGATCTTGATGATAAGTAAGAACGCGATGATATCGTTTCGTTTATTGGTTTAATTCATTCATTGTATTTATTAATTTTTATTTTTATCACAATCAACAAACGATGGCACACAAACATTAGACAATTGACATATACAAAAAAAAATTGTGAAAATTGCTATGAACCCTTTGCAAACTTGCAAACAACGGAACAATATCAAGCAAGGATTAAATGTAATACAACATATAAGGTAGTCCTCGTTGGGATGTAATGTATTATATAAATGTTTCAAGTTTTCAAATCACATCCATCAGCAATATAGACAAAACTGTACATATGTGGGCACAGAGGCGAACTGGCATTGACCTAAAAGCCACATTTCTGCGTGGCAAATATATTATGTATAGAAAAGTCTTAGGAGTAAATTGAAATTTTACAACTCCGTTTTTCATTTTTTATTTTTGTAATTAACCCACTCTTAAATAATCCTCTGAGGAAAAAGCTAACTTGATGCTATTAACAATATACTTGTATAAAGAATTAGAAAAGGTGGGGTTATTTCAGTGGATATTAATTCAGTCGAGGATAACTTATGTTACTTGAAAAATCGTTCATTTTAGGTCGAAATCTTATGCTTTAAAATATTTAAAAACATATTACTTAGGAATTCATAATAGAAATATATTTCTGCAATTTATTACAAAGTATTTTTTAAAAAAAAATAATAAACAAAAACTTAAAAAATCTACTTACTTAAGGAAAGCCCAATCTAATTCATTGATATTGAATTGATAACAGAAAGTAATTTTTGTGAATTTAGAAAGATATAAACAAATAGAAGATGACATGTGGATACTGATAACATTAATATTGATGTTAAACTGACAAATGACAATATGTGATAACTAAAATAATTATATTACAGAGTGGTTTAAAAATAAATTATAGTTGTACTTGTAAGTAAGTATTGAGTTTTCAAGTATATTTTCACCGAATCTTTAAATTAAAATAAGTAAAATTGATTAATTCAAAATTTTGCGATAATACATTTAACGCGTTACAAATTTTATGCTCATGTACAAAAAATATGGGTGTGATGAGCGCACTTGTATATTGTACGCACTATATTTTAACTGATCATCTAACTGATTATTAGGATAAAAATATATTAATGTTTAGATAAGATTCACATACAAATGAAAAACAGTAAGTAGCCACTATAATAAAATAATAAATTCAATGATAATACAGAAAATAGTAGCGTTCCGTAGTAAATTAAGTTTTTAGATGAAAGCCACTTTTCAAATACTTTTAATGAACAATTGCATTTTTCTGTTTTTATTTAAGCATCTTGTCATTGTACAAATTTGAAAGATTTGTTAGGATTTTTCATGCAGGGAAATTACGACAGTGTGTCTGGTTTTTGTTTTCTTAAAGATGTTGAAAAAAGTTAAAAAGCCGTATCAGCGTTAAAATCCTTACTTATTTATTTATTTAAATAACCAAAACCAAAAAACATTAAAAGGTAGAAAAACGCAATATGCTAAATAAAAAATCCTTTCGGTATTTCTGCTGACGGATCATAATGATCAATAAGAGTATATTACTCCTTTGTCTCGAAAAAGAAAATTGTACATAAAAACAATAATATAAATGGTAAACCCTACATCATTGTAGAAAATCCTTTAGCAAATGTTGAAAAGTCAGTAAGTAAGAAATATTATTTTAATGATACAAAAGAAATCTGGGTATTTATAATGTAACACTTATAAAAGTCGCCAATGAAAAACTGATATATCCCAATTAAATATATTGTCAGTAACGAATTAATAATTTCACATAAATCCATTTATAATAATCACAGATTATAATTTGCTTTAGAAATAAACTGTTCTTTAAATAATTTTAATACAGAACACTTAAAGAACACTGTTGCACAATTCATTTATTTTTATTTTATTTTTTCCCTAATAAAAATACTTTTTAATTTTATTTCCCGTTAATAAAA
>JAABKK020058020.1:0-10041 GCA_011634745.2 Catotricha subobsoleta
GGGAACATCGAAATTTTTTTTTTCCTTTTTTTTTTTTTAATTTCTTACAAAAATGAAGTCGTGTACCAATTAATTGGTAGCTTGTTTTTTCAATTATCACATATTTATTTCTTGTTTTTTTTTTTTTTAGGTTAGAATCAATTAATCATAGCCTTGACGCGGTTGAATCTTTGACTATATTATACATATATACTATTTCAATGATTTTTTACAACTTAGAGGACATCGTCAGGATAATTTGTCCACCAATATCATAAAATACCGCTCGTTCAATTTTTTTAACTTTCCATTTGAAATAAAAGTTTAATAACAATAATTAAAACAATATATGTATAGTTGATGCCGCCACTCTATATTGTTTTATCAGTGTGTAATAAAATAATAAGATTATGATTTTAGGAAGAAAAAATGTTTATTCATCTAATAAATAAAACGGAATAAATAGAATTTATTATTAATTACAATTAATCATTCAACCTCCAATTTTTATTTTCAGTTCAAATTATCAGCTGATCTTAAAATGGATAATAAAAACCAGCTAGATATTCAAAAAGATGTGGATATAATGAATATTGACATAAAACAATTATCAGAAAAAGCATTAGTTGAAGATAGTAAGACTACTAATGAAAGATTTTCGCCAATTCTTCGACAAGTAAGCAATTTATATGAGTATGGTTTTAAATATATTTCAGAATTATGGTTAGAATAGCAAAATTACATTATGTTTACCTATATATATATAAGCTTTATACAGGCCGAACTTTATACGCTTAATTGAAAATGGTGTACAAAGAGGGATTGCAAGCTTCGACGAGACTAAATGCAACTAAAACATTGAAATTACACGCTTCAAGAGAAATATAAGGAACTAATAGAGATCGATGAAAATTTTCTTCAGCAGTTTTGTCAAGGCTTTCTTCTTTGCACACAAAAACGATCCTATAAATCGTTCATGAAATATCTTTTTTTAAGCGCTAAAAGTTCAAATCTGTATTAGCTAATGTATATTATGTCCCTTAACAATTTTATTACATAAAAAAATATTCACATATGTGAAAAATATATCGAATTACATTAAATAATATATATTTTCATGAAAATTATTTTTGAAAAAATATTTTCTTATTTTAATCGTCGTACCTATTAATCCAAAACATATCTAAAAACGAAATTTGTAAACTGCCAATGAATCTTCGTTATTCTAAATTTATTTCCGAATCTTTTTTATAATCATAAAAACCGGTTTCTTTTGGAATTATTAATTCAAAATATTTGATCCGAAATATTTTAATTTGCTGCTAATAAAACATTTTAGATATTCGCTGGATCTGGGCCTATAATGGCATCCATTACCGCAGGTTTAACCGCTGGTTATTCAGCTGTATTACTTCCTGAACTAAAAAAAAATAATAGTGAAATACTAATTAATTCCGAGGAAGCATCATGGATCGGTATAAAATTATTTTTATAAATTATTATTGAATTAAATAAGAACATTTTAATTAATTTAAAATTTAGCATCAATGGCAATTATACCAATGGCTGTTGGTTGCTTATTGGGTGGTGTGATAATGGAAAGATATGGCAGAAAAATGGCTCATTTTATTTTAAATGTACCATTTGTTATAGGGTGGGTGATGATATCGATGAGCACAAACTTAATATGGTTGCTGTTAGGAAGATTTATAACTGGATTATGTGTGGGATTATTGGGACCTCCCGCTCCAGTTTACATTGGTGAAACTAGTGACCCTAGATATAGAGGATTATTTCTGTCAGCAGTGACATTAGCTGTTGCAATAGGAATATTAATTGTGCATATACTTGGAATGTTTCTAACATGGCAACTAACAGCTGTAATTTGTGGTGTTTTTCCATTTTTAAGCTACATTTTAATGTCAATGGTACCAGAAAGCCCATCATGGCTATTATCGAAAGGGCGTGTACAGGATGCTTTAGTTTCATTTAAATGGTTGAGAGGACATGGTGACGTTGCTCATAAGGAATTTGAAAGTATGATTAAGGGTCAAGAAAATAACGCCAAAAATTCAAATAACACTGGATTAAGTAAATTTATGGAAACTATTACATCTCCAAACTTCTTTAAGCCATTGCTAATATTATTAGGATATTTTGCTACTTTGCAATTTGCTGGTGTTAACGCAATTACTTTTTACACTGTCACAATTTTAAAACAAATGCTTGGAGATGATATAAATGAATATGTTGCAACGTTAATTATTGATGTTGTAAGACTTATAACATGTTGTTTTGCATGCATATTGGTTAAACGATCAGGAAGACGTCCACTAACGGCTATAAGTGGTACTGGAACTGTTATATGTTTATTAGGACTCTCATTATATTTATATGCAGCAACAGGAAACGCACAAATTCAAAATTTATCATGGATACCACTAATGCTTTTAGCCGGCTACATTGGGTTTATATCAATTGGCATTAATCCATTGCCATGGTGTATGACTGGAGAGCTATTTCCACTACAATATAGAAGCCTTGGATCAGCAATTGTCACATTTTTTAATTTTTTCTGCACCTTTATTGTTGTTAAAACAAGTCCAGCATTATTTTCAAAATATGGTTCGAAAGGTGCATTTTTAATGTACGGTATTTTGTCACTTTTGGGTACAATTTTTTTAATAATATTCCTTCCGGAAACCAAAAATAAGTCACTTCAAGAAATTGAAAATAGTTATCGCGATAAGAAGAATGACAGAAATAACGATACATAATATAGTTTATGTTTTTAATTAATAATTAGAAATACATTAAATTAAATCGTTTATTTGTACCCATTAAACTCATTCAAATTATATTTCAAACAATTACTTACCATTTTTAAGAAATGTGTTGGAAAAAATACGTTTTACTCGAAGCTTATGGGCCATTCCACGCTAAAAGTTACTTTTCTGTAAAATAAGTTACGAACTTTTTAAATCTCACATCCAAAATACAGTTTGAATTGAGAATTGCTGTATAGCAAAGTCGTTTATTTTAATAATATGAATAACTTTGTCCTACATCACTTTCCAATTAAAAATATATTTTAGATATAAGATGTAAAAAACATAGTAACTTACGTTACCGTTTAGTATGGAATGGCCCTTATACTTTTATCGCCTTCACCTCCAAAGGAAAAAAAAAATCAAAAACATTGTTAATATTCACAGTAATTTCTATAGAATACAAAGAATTTTAACAAAATTAGTGTAGAATATTTAAATTCTAATCTCGATTCTAATTATGTAAATAGAAAATAGAGATATTATGCTTTAAATCGGCTTCAATATTTTGTAATTTCTGAATAAATTTGTTATAATTTAACATATAGGATGTTTTTAATATGAATTATACGCATATAACCCATTCTTTAACTCTTTATAATACAATTTTCATCTGGTATAAACGTATATACATGATATTAACTTGATTCAGAACATACGTCTTGTTATTTCATAGAAAATATTTTGTTATATATATATCAGGTAATATTTATTATATTCTTGTTATACACATTATTATAAATTTATGCATGAACTTTCAGTGAACTCTAGTAAATATGGCTAATCGAAAATATTGAAATACCGATTCAAGCATAATATTCTAATTACTTCCTCGTCATTACCTGTTGACATAAATTTTGTATAACTCAGCTATAATATTTATGTAAATTAACAGTGTTTGAAAATCAGAAATCTGTTAATATAATACTTATAACTTTGGTTACAAAATCAAAATGTAATGAAGAAAATAAACATTCTTTTTTACCGAATTAATGTTCATCATATTCCTAAAACGTGATCAATGAACCAACCAATAATAAGTTAATAATACAAATGAAAAATAATTTTACATTTTACGTAGCAAAAACAAAATAAAAATAAGTAATTGTTATGTTGAACCACCGATAAAATGTCTATCAATGCGTAAATAAGACCATTTTTCTCACAAATGATTTAATTCAAAATACAAATTGAATTAGTTAATGCAAATTGAATAAAATTTATATACCTACAAATCATTAAAACATTTCGGCAATGGAAATTATTACATTTTGTTAAGTAAACACCCTTCTGCCATCGAAAATACTAAATTCCAATTTGTTACGCACTCATCGTTTCCTTTATTTTCCGAGAAAAAAAATAATAAAAAAAAAAATTCTAGAAAATTTCCTTATTTTTCTTGAAATTGTTGGCCTTAACCATCTTTTCAACCATAAAATATTTTGTACACAAGTGTTTCTGGTATACTCTGTTATTATTATTTTATTATCATATATGTATGGTTGGTTTGCCATTGCCATATTATCCTACCCCAATCGCGCGACGAACCTAACTAAATATTAGATACCCAAAAATATAAATATGATATACACAGAAGTAGCACACAGTATTTTTGTATTTATACGCCCGAATTACTTAAACAGAAAACAGAGGCTACAAAGTAAGTAATATCGTATATAATACGGCAACTAAAAGTACCGGGAGAATAAGAAAACTCAATTACATAATTTCGTGTTATTTATTTAAATTAAAATCCAGAAAATATACAATGTAATAAATTTATATAATTTAATATTATATTTATAGATATTTTTATGTATGCTATCAGTTTGGTAGTCGGTGATTATATTGATACTTTACTACAATCGCATACATAAATAATATCCTTTATAATGTCTTTTTTATATAATCATGCATAGTAATAATAATCCTTTAATAATATTATATTAAATATATATTTTTATTTTTATTTTTAATTTAATATTTTATTTATTTATTTGTTTTTTTTTTATAATCATTTTCTTTTAAATATTAATTAATATATTTACAGGCGATGTATGGTCGAGTATTTTTATTTGGTTTCATTATTTACTATTTCTACATAATTATTTAGAAGCTACAAATTACATAAAATTCATTGTTTTTAAGTACTTATTTTATTAATGTAAAAAAAAAAAAAAAATCTTATATTTGTTAAAATCATTATTAAAAATGAAAATGAAATTTTTAAATAAACTAATTAACGCAACTCTATTAATGGGATATTATTATTATTGAAATAATGATTTATTTTTATCAAAAATGTTTGCGGAAAACAAATAATTTTATGAATCGTATTTTTTTTTTTTGTAACTATAATTTGCTAGGAAAAGATAAAATAATTTTGTTGTATTAATTTTTTTTGCATCATCTGCTTATTAGCAATGTGTATATTATTTATTTATTTATTTATAATAATAATAATTTTTAAAATCTTAACAGCAGCATGAACGAAATTTATAACAAACGTAAACAAACTTAAATTCATTTTATACACGGAAGATGTATAATTTTTTTCATTTTTTTTTTAAATTGAATTCATATTTTAATTATGTATTGGTTTTGTCATTAAACACGAATTCTCTACTATTGGTAGGTACATACGTGTTTTATTTAACATGCAGATATATTGTATGTATATCATTAGCTTATATGAAAAAAATTTGAAATCAGAGTACCGTGTTTGAATTGCTATAGAAAAAACATGACTCAAGGTCAGTCATCCAAAGCAAATTTGGATGATTTAGGCAATACAGGCTATTTTGTATTTATTGATATTGTTTTTGTGATTATGTTAAAAATAGATTTAAGAACATGACGTTTTAAGTTCTCTGTTTGGTTAATATGTGCTTTAATGAAACTATCTTAAAATGAAAATTTAGCACGAATGGAATATGAACATATTTCATTTATTTATTTATTTTTTAAAATAAAATTAACTTTAAGTAGATGGAGATGAGTAATGAATCGCCAGTGTATTTAAATCATAAGCAGTTTAATTTCGGAATATGATTTATATCTAGCCTAATTTATTTAATTGTAAATAGTACAAAATGTCTTCTTTTTTTTTTCATGTTCTTACGGAGAGGTCTATTTAATTTTAAAAACACGATTTAGATTCTTTTTATTGGTTTTTAGTTTAGTGAAAATGAATTTTGGATGTTATCGTTATTATTATTTTTTATTTTTTGTATTATTTATATAAAACACATCAAAGGCAAGGGGATTTATCGAACTTTTTTTTTTAATTACTTTTCCTTATTATTCATTTTTCTTTTCTTTTGTTTATTTTTTTTTAATAGATTTTACACAATTTTAATTTAACTTTAATTTAAATTCTATAAATTTTTAATAACTTATCAAATATGTAGAGTAGCTTTATATCTATATAAAATTTAGAATAATAATATTAATTATTTATTTTTTCTTTCTTTATTAAGTATGTATAAATAACGTACGATAAAATATGTTTGATAAAGTCTATAAATACAAAAAAATAACTTAAACCATTCAACTTCTTAAAAATTAAAGGAAAAAAAATCAGTTTTAATATTCATTAAATTTAGGTAATTGGATTTAATTAATTATTATTTGATTACATCTAGAGAGAGCAAAAGAAAAAGAAAATCATGAAAATACTTATTATCTATTTTTTTTTAATGTATTTTCTTTTTTTTTTGCTTTTAAATTTAATAATGATTATTGATGGTAAGTAAATATTATTTCATACCTATTTCTAATAATTATGTTTGTTTACTTTCTTCTACGTGTGGTAATTTGTTTATTTGATTGATTAATGAATATGATTTTGAATTATTTAATAAGATTGTTGAGAGCATTATTATATATAATAATACAATTTTCTAAGTATAAAATTTGTTTGAGATCTATTGAAATAAATTATATTTGCTTTGCTAAATTACGTAATTTTACTGAAAATTATTGTAGACATATTTCAATTTAATTAATGTCATGAACTCTTAAGAATTATGTATTTTACGTTTTTACATGCTATGTTAAAAATTATATCAAGAAAATCAAGAAAAATTATTTAAACACTATCTCTTAATAGATAGCTCTCTATAGTTGTTAATAAAATGACAATGAAAAGTCAATGTCTACAATTATACATAGAAATTTATTTGAAATTCATAGATAAGTTGTAACTGAACTTTGACTAGCGAACAAACTTAAATTGAGGTATTTATCGATCGCTAAATTATTGCTTTCTTTTTATTATAACTATTTTTTTTTTCTGTTCATATTGAAATTGTTTTGAATTAATTTATTGAACAAAAAATTGTAAGTTTTCACATTAGATATTTTAGTAATTATAAATTCGTTGATCTTAAATTAATTGCCAGAATATAAATTCAGAATTTGAAAAGAAAATTAATTTAATGATTTTAAAACATTTTTAATTGCATGCTCATTGCCTACATAATACATTTGAATTTAGTACATTTCAAAATTAATATGAAATGAAAAATATGTTATAATTATGAATGAGATTGTATAGAAATCGTACATAATATTTAAAATAAATAAATAAAACTCTATAAACGAAATAAATTAAATTAAATCATTTTCACATGTTTTTATTTAAAAAAAATATTCCCTTTTTAAATAACATTTATTATTAAATACTTTAATAAAGAGTTTGCATTTTTTCGTTTGAAAGAGTTTACTGGTTAATTTATTTTTACTTATTTAACTCTATAAATTTGTAATGAAAGCTCGCCTTTGATTTCGGCTGACAGAATTTTTAATTGAATTTAAAATTTATTATCTGAAATATTAATTGAATGAGGAAACATAAATCTTAGAATGTTTATTTTTAATAAAGTGTATATTTTCATTTAAATGAACATAACCCAATGCAACAAAATCAATAAAATCATATTATTTATGAATTTATGAACAGAAACTAGGGAATAAGAAATAAAGGTATTTTAGCATACATCTAGAGGCTAAAATATAGTAAGTACATAGTTGGTTGGCAGTTACGTGACAAAAAATTGAGAGAAAATATATGCATGAATAGCTGCTGTATAAATGCTGTTCACTTGATTGATTCAATAAGTTAAATAACATCAATATTGGTTACAGCAAAGCATCAAACCTACCATATTGCTTGAAAACGACATTATTTAGTATTTATAAATATATTATAACGTAATATTTTTCTATGTTAATCCAATGTAAACGTAAACCTTTAGGGAACATTGTTGTTTGAATATTATGCCTAAAGAATTAATATTTAATTCTAGGATTTTCCAAAATTTTACACATACAGAAAGAAGCAATATATATGTTCAATGGGCTTTTTTTTTCGTACATATCAACATTCAGTTTAGAAATCACAATCTCGGAGGCGTTATTAATTTTTTTTTTTAAATCAGATTCACTAAACTGTATTTTAATTAAATGTTTCAATAATAAAATTGATTTTTATTCAACGAGATGCAAAATCGCTTTAATTTTATTGCTAGAATGTCTGTTGCACTTGAAAAATCCCTAAAATTTGAATAAGATGAAGATAAATATAATACTTATAATTGATTGTATAAAGGTAATTTGTAAATAGATTACAACATCTAGATTAAATGGTTTTAATTGAAATTTAAATTCTTTTCATTAATATCTACCACGAATCTGTATGAATTAAATTCAATTATGTTCTTTATTTAGATATTGTTCGTTTCATAATGAAACGTTGTACCGTGTACCCCGTTTTGCAACTATTTTAGTTGAATATTATATTAAATACGATATTAACCATATAATATTAAATTCGCTTGTAACATGTACAAAGTGTATACAATATACATATACAAATATACGTACACAAATATATTCAAATGTTAGGAAATATCTTAAACAGAGGATTATAATTATTAAATTACACAAATAGATGTTAAATGTTAGTTGAATCTAATTTTGATCATTAAATCATTAAATTGTTCAATATTCCTTTGTAACATTTTATGACAGCTAATTTAAATCGGTGTTTACGACACAGTTTCCTTATTTCATTTTTTTGTCCGCTTGTATTTATTTATAGAAAATTAACGGTAGTATTTTGAAATCGAAATCTATATATTTATTATTCAAAAAAATTTTAATAATGTATATATATTTTTTTACAACATTCATATTTTAATTGGTAAAATTGATAAGTAATAAAATGTAAAAGGCAAAACAAAAATATAATTACTTAAGTATGACAGAATAATCTTCTTTGTATATACAATCATGTTTCATGTATAATTAATTTTAATGGAATCCATTAT
Source organism: Catotricha subobsoleta (assembly GCA_011634745.2). NCBI lineage: Eukaryota > Metazoa > Arthropoda > Insecta > Diptera > Cecidomyiidae > Catotricha > Catotricha subobsoleta. The sequence continues at coordinate 9,140 of JAABKK020058020.1, forward strand.
CATAATGGTTTTGGTTATTACATAGTTTAGAAATTAGATATATATTAAGTTTTTGTCATAACTTCTAATAATTATACCCATATTTTTCGAACATTATTTTTTATTTATTATTATTATTTATTTTTTTTTTCAATAATTTTGGCAAAACTATTTGCGTGTATTTTATAAATATAAATTCATATTCATTTATTTTACATAAATTTTATAGCAATATCTTTTAATGATTTTAAGTTTATAATTATTTCGTGTGTAGGTTCTTTTTTTTTAATATAAAATATTTTGTAATAATCACAATCTTAGCTGAGCTGATTTTTTTTTTTTTTTGGTATTGTTTACATTTTAATAATATTTTGTTAAAAAATAAAAAACAATCGAATTAATTCTGTGAGTTATACTTTGATTTTAATTAAATCTATTAAATTGTGTTTTTTGTATTGTGATTGAAAATTAATGAAGATATTATTATTATTGGCAAGAATTATATTTATAATTTATAAAAATAAATAAATAAAAATAATTAAAAATAGTTTGATTTAAAGTGTTTGGGTACCTACTAAATATCTTCTTGATAATGTTTATTGATAACATTAAGGCTAATAGTTTAAATGTATAGAAATTTTCTCGTGACCTTAGGCAGGTTTCGTATATTCATTAATATCGATTAATAGAAAAATAGCTAGATTTAGGGTGGCGGTAATGGTGGTATATAACAATCGCAAGAAATTTTTAGAATTAGTAAAGTTTAATTAAGGTAAATAAAGCAAGAAACGAAGAAGAGAGAGGGATTAGGGGGAACGCGACACACATATTCTAACACATATTATAAATACATCGAAATATTTATTTCAGAATTGATTTTGTATTTTATTTATACATAATACATATTTTACGGAAAATTGTAA
>JAABKK020058021.1:0-10041 GCA_011634745.2 Catotricha subobsoleta
TTAAATTAAATGTAAAGAGATGAATGGTTAATTGAATTGTTTTCTTTATGACTTGCTTTCAACTATCAATATAAGCACAAATTTAAATTGCAAATATATATACACAAAAAAAAATATTTGCCGCCCCTAAATCTTGCCGCCCCAGAATTTGCCTCAATTTTTTTTATGACGGAACGCCTCCGGCTGTAACTAATGTAGTTTTGAAGATATTTTCCAGAAAAATAGGACGATTTCGAATAGAGTATAATAGAGATCAGAGTTCATTGTTGATATACTTGAGAAATGAACAGATTCAAAAAACAATCAATTAGGGAAGAAAAAATTTCTATGTAATAAATTTTCTTTATTCAGATCTTATGCACTTTTAAGTTTAACATACACAATTATACATACATTAAAAATAAAATAATAAATTGAGATGCATGTGTTAAAGGTTCTTTCTTATTTAACTCCTTTTTACCCGTCACCAACCCTCCCCCTAAGTGGGATTGAAATTTTGCAGTTACAAAAGCTTACTAAAATTTCTATAACTTTTGATTAGGACCACCTAGAGATTCCATAGAAAATGTTCTAACTTAATGCTTAACGTTAACACTTTGAGTATCAAATAGATTTTAAGTTATCAAGGGTTGGCGACAGGACAAAAAAAATGCACTTTAGATGTCCCTCTATCAGAAAAACCATATATGAGAGCAAATATTCATAAAAGTTCTAGCAATTGGTTGTTTGACTATAGTATATATGATGGAAAAGTATTTGCATTAAAAAAAAACACAATTTTTTGTATTTTAATGTTATTTTGATTATTTTGATTATTTTGACCAATTAGGACCCAAGTTTTTGCTATCTTAACATTCATCACGTAAACCCATGGGAGTGGGTTGAATCTTAAAAAATGCAGCATTTTATTTAGTTTTTTTTTTCATACAATTTTTTTTTACCATAATTCCAGATGAAGTTTTTGTGATGAACAGTGAAATATTATTGGAACTGAGAAAAACTTTTTTCCTTTCTTCCTCTTTATATTTATTTTTTTATTATTATTATTTTTTTAAATACATACTTGCATTTGTGGTCACGGTTGTTTTGATTTAAATCAATTCTTTGTTATAAAATAATATCCTTGATTTCCAAACAATTAAATTAAAATATATATAAAAAATCACTTGAATTTGAGATTTTTTTTTTTACATTTTTTCATAAAAAAATGCATTTATAAATTAAAGAAAAACTTGGAAGCTTGGATTTATTTATTGAATAAATATAAATAAAAAAAATTAAAAATATATGTATTTTAATTTACAGCAACATAATATTTTATTAAATAGATCTAATTCTTTTTATGAAACAATTTTGCTAGAAAATAATAATTCTTTGTTGCTCACTGAAATACAAAGTGTTAATTCTTATACCTGAATTCAGTATTAATACTAATAAGAATAACTCATGAAAATCAAAAAATTAGTATATATATGAAATAATACATTGACACAAATCAAAAAATAATTTATTATTTTTAATACTGATTTCACTTCGTGTTATTTTTTATAATTATGTAGTAACAAATTCATTATCTGTATTCGATTTACTTTATATTTTCATTATTATTTAATTTATTTTTTTATTTTGATTTAAATCAAAAAAATCTGATTTAAATCAAATAAATCAATTAAATTCGATTTTTTTTTTAAAAAAATTCATTGTTTTTTATCAACCGCGTGTTTGTGGTTGTTTATTTATTTATTTATTTATTTACACATATAATGAAGGGCTCAGAGCCAAAGGTGACCAACTGTTTTTTTCTGCTAGGCGATTTTGATCTTTATATGCATAACGCATAAAGATCAAAATCGCATAGCAGAAAAAAACAGTTGGTCACCTTTGGCTCTGAGCTCTTCTATATAATATAAATACAAAACAATTGTTATTTTATTTTCGAATTAGATTCATATAAGAAAATTATTATAAATGTATCTATAAAAATGATAATATTTACATAAAACGAGTAACACGTGAATTAAAAACAAACAAAAAAGAAACTAGAGTTCAAGTTTAAAAACAAAACGTATGACAACAGAAAATATCAACAATCCATTTATAATTATTTTTTTGAATATCCGGAAGTGAGTGTCTTAAGCTTTGAGAAATAAGTTAGAATAAAATGAGTGCGTAATATTAATTAAATATGAATTCTTTAAATACGTTAATTTAGATTAAGTTGCGCCTAATTTTTAAATTAAATGTGCGATGTAAATATGCGTAATTCAATAGGAAGTATTTTAAGTTTCATACATATACGCAATAGAAACTATGTCTATAAATAAGATTTTTTTTTTCTTTTTTCTATAAGAAATATTAAATAGTGGCAAACTGGCAACCTTCAAAAATATTATTATAGTTTCTATTTCGATACAATTTTGACATGTAATTTTCATATACAGAGAGAAAATATTTTTATTTAAACAAATGAGTTTTTATTGTACGTAGTTAAAATACGTATAAGTATAGTGCGTATAATAAATAATACATAGAAAAGAAGTAGATTATGCACATATTTAAAAAAAAAAAAATGGTAGATTAAAATGAAATAAAGGCCAATACTGACTATTACTAGGTCTTCACTATCAAATAAATTGCCTGTTTGATTAAAAAAATGGATAATGAAAACAACCAGCTGCTAGCACACCATGCTGTTTCCTACAGGTTTATATAATTTGTGTTGTGTCTAAATATCCTTTATGTTGATTATATTTAATAGAGATAATCTAATTAACATAAATAAAAATTCAATAGGAAATAAAAAAAATTAAATCTTTTAATTAATTTCAAAAAGTCTGTATAGGTACTTATAAAAAATTATTTATAAATAATTCGAAAAATTCAAAATTGAAATGTGACTAAATTCCACTTACTCTATTTCAACATATAATACTTTCTTTTTTTGTTACTCGAGTTAATTAGGATAAGTTTTTTTTTATCTCTTTCACTCTCCCTTAATTTGGTAAATGAAAGCAACAAGAAAGTTAACCTAAACTAAAATTAACTTAACTGACAAAAAAGAAAGCGAAGAAATGTATAAATTGTAGTGTTTCTGGTAGAATAAACTTCATTATATCACACTTTAAACCTGTGTTGGGCTTCACTATCTTGTTTTTGATCGGTTATTTAACTATATCGAGATAGATAAAGATTTACCACATATTGTTTAATTAGGAGTTAAGGACTAAGTGCTCCATTTACTATTATAAATAAACAATGTGTGGCCCTTTTTACTTCATTTTTGAAAAAGAAAATGATTGCTTTTGCAATTTTTTTTTGATACAAAAATAAAGTGGTGTAGCAGCTTAAACCAAGTTTAATATCTAAATCCATTTATTATCAATTAGGTATTTGACTAACCGACCAAAAACTGGGTAGTAATGATATTAATAAAGATAAGCTGGTTCTGAATGGTTAACAACACTTTATTAAAATTATCATTATATTATCATTTAGTGCAACCAAAGTATTAATTTACTTTTCATAATTTGTGTTTTTTTTTAGTGTTCTTTATTTAGTTTATCAATTAACCTCTATAGTCTATTCTGTATAAAGAGACCAACGGTTTTATGCATGGTTGTCTATAAGCATAAACCAAATAACCTAAATAATAAATATGACATGAGTAATAAGTCATCTCTGAAAATATCAACCAATGACCATTGCTGAATTCAAATTCAAAAAAGAAGTCGTTGGTCTATTTATATGGAACAGACTATCTAATCTTATGTTTTTATTTAACCAAGAACATTACAATTTACACTACTACACACTATGATTTTTTTTTTAGGGTAGATTCAGCAATTGTAATCCTGAACTGGAAATAAACAAATTAAACTGGTTTAATTAAAGGTCCTGTATAAAATGCATTTAATTTTATTATATTAATTTTACGGGAAACAACAAAGATTCTTTTGTATCACAGATTCCATCACTTAAAAGAAGTTTTATCAAAATTCAGTTTCTTTTATGTATTATATTTAATATAGGTACTTTGTTTTTAAAATGTAAGTGTTAAACGCCATACTTTTTTCGATCTTATATTTGAAAGAAAAAACTGATCATTATCCAAATACAACCTTACATATATATGCATTAATTTCTTTATTCATTTAAAATTCAGTCATATGTAATTTAATTTCGCTATTATGTTCTGCATATCATTAAAAACAAGGACGACAGATCGATATATCTTGTTGAATATTTCTTTTTTGTATTTAATGACTGAATAAAACAATCCTACTGTTCATTATTGTATTGTTGACGACTAATATGAAGAGTTTGTTAATAATATTAGTTGGTGTTATTGTTGGACAAGTACGTAAACGATTCTAATTGAGACTTGTTCGAATATTAATCTAAAATTAATTTGAATAACTATCGACGAATCAAAAGTTATTTTTTTGGACATAATTAAACAGTTATCGATTGAAAATGATTAAAAAAAATCAATGACTTTTTTTTTCAAATATAACAATTTTAACTTGTTGAAATTTTGTCAAAGTAATCTTGAATTATTAATCGATCACACTTAATATTGACCTAAACTAACATAAAACATAAAACGCACATAAATGTAATGTAATTTGTCTTTAAAAAACTCTTTATTTTACAGATTTTTTTTGTCTATGGGATGCCTCATCATTACGGACACCATCATCATCATAGTCATCACCATCGACCATATTATAGCCATTCCCACCATCACAACAGTGGTCACTGGCATCCACATGTTATGTATTCTGGACATCATCACGGCCATGGATTTGCTGATGTATTTTACTAAAAAAGCAGTGCTAAAATAGAATATATTGTACGATATCATGATTCATAAAAATACATGTGAATTATTATTGAAATAAAAATAAAATTCATATTCTTGTAATCAATGGTAATCTCTTCTTTATTAAAAAGGTATAGAGTAATTTAATTTACTTTTAATTGTAGTCATAAGCAAACAAAAAATATGTGAATTCAAAAATAAGATTATATACTTAAGTTAATTTAAGAGACTAGTAGCAAAGAAATTGTTTTTATAAAATATTTTATGTTAACTTGCAATTTTTCGGCGACACTGTATTGAAGTAAAGGTAAAGTAGACCTAGCTGTATACACAATCTAGCTTCGTACACTAAAATAGCTGTCAAGCTATATACAAATTATATCGAGCGTCTTATTGTAATCGTCATTTAGCATAAATTCTATTCATTTTAATTAAAACAGAAGGTAATGCTAAGTATAAAAAAGTAATTTGATTTAAAATAAATATATCTGAAATTCTAGAGCTTAACATCAGTCATATCTCTCTTTTTAAATAAAACTATATAGCATTTTAACTCAAAAGTTTTGTACGTTTACACAGCAGGGTCGGTTTTCCTTACTTTGAAAGATTATGAATACAATTTCTATAAAAATTTATTGTCATAAATGTAGTGTTGTCAAAACTATCGATATATTACTATTACTATCACATATTTGGGGAATACGTTTAAATTTTCATACTTGAATAATTTGGACTATTTTCAAATTTAAAATGGTTTAGAAAATGACAAAGTACACATCATTATTTAATAATAGATAATAAACATTAATTTCTCTACAAATTTTATTATGAATTAAATTATTTAGTAACCCCAACGATCGCAGCAGTTCTGTCTGCAACATTTTTAAAGCACCACAGTATGGAAAAAATATTTTTAATCACTTGCGAAAATAATGTACTTTTCAGGAAAAAAAATAAGGTTCTAACTATTCAGGTTTTACTATTTACAATTCAATAAGTTAAAAATTAGGAAATCACAAAACCCAATACGATTTTCTTTTGTTATGATCTGGTGTATATAAGATAAAAACCAATTTTAGACGCTAATAGAAAATACATTATTATAAAGAATTAACAATGTTATTATTATTTATTATTATTAAGTTACTCGCTATTATGTGTGCAAAGCTTCGACTTTCCTCAGATTAAGAATCCTCTTTAATATATACTTACCTTAGTTCAAGAAATATTGAATTCATATCTATTTTCTATTCTAATTTTACTAAAGTGTAGATAGTTTTTTCATATGTTAATAAGGTACATGTGTTGTATAATTTATTCGATCCTATAAACAACTGTTTAATTTTATTTTCCACCATTAAATTGAATAAAGCTGATATTACACGTAAGTAAGTGTGTAAGTGCGCTTAATAAGCAAAAAGAGATAAAAAGATAAAAATACGCTAACAAGAGTAGTGCAGTAGTGCAAACAAATTTTGGCCAAATTTCTGACATGCAGTTCTTTGCAAGGTTGCAAATTATAATAATCGGATTTTTTCGATTTTTTTGTGATTTTTGTGATTTTTTTGATTTAAATCAGAATGATTTGATTTTTTTGCGGTGGTAAATAAGTATATAGATGGATTGAATCAAAATATTTATTAAAACATTTATTTTATTTGTCAGTTTATCTAATTTTTACGACGTTTTAATGTCAATTCAACATCATTAAATAGATTATTACAATATAAATGAAGTTTCAAAGTCGACCAAAATTTATGCTTACATAGTAATATCTCCAAGTACAGTTAATCAAATCATGAATGTCTAATTTCGTTGGAAAGGTGAGTCAAGCTGACGTATCATGAGATGTGGAGATTAAATTCGTTCGACTTCTACAAAAAAAAGTTTCGTGGTTGAACTCTGCTACAAACAAAACAAATATATTGAGTTTTTATGAACCTGTTCAAAAGTTCTCTAGCTCCGAAGGTGAAGAAATACAAAAATATGAAAAATCAAAAAAACCTCAGATTGCTTGTGCAGTGGAAAAATCTTCGCGGACTTGGCAAGAAAGAATAGAATTTAACTTTTCCGGCTTAGTAATAACTAAAAATGCTTTTGGAACTAAGAAAAACAAAACTTCTGGAGTTCCAATTTAAATACGAACCATCCTTGTTTAGCCCATAATTAAAGTTGTATTTTTGTTAAATATAAGACAATTTCGAGTGGACATGATTGTTTTTGTTAAAAAACATTAAAGACCACCAGTTTAAATAAAATATAGTCACAAAACTGCAAACTGCAAACAAAAAATTATTAATAAAAAATGTTTTTATTTCTATGAAATTTAAAAGCATTCACATTCTCTGAAATAGGAATATATCAGGCTCTCGCAATGAAATAAGCCAAACTTTGTACTTATGGAGGGCTTATTAAATTCTCTATGTTCTACGTCTAAAATTCGGAACACTTTCGGTCATTCAAAAATATTGGTGTTGATTTAGAATTTAGTAAAAATTGCACAAAGTGCCCAGCATTATTTTAAAATGTAGCTTGACTCAATACCTTTCAAACAAAATTAGACTGTCATGATTTGATTGTACTTGGAGATATTAATTTTTATGTATGTGTCAGATAGCATCAAATTTGGCCGACACTAAAACTTCAAATGGCTGGTGAAAATCAGGGATTCATGGTTTCTTCTGAGAAAATGCTTAGAATTGCTTTAAAAAAATATCCATTAAGATTTTTTTTTCAGGATAGTCTAATACATATACTTAATATATTTTATATGTTTATTTAAAAATGATTGTAATTTAAATTAGAAGAAGTAACATCTTTTTATATAAATAAATAATGAATAACTAAATTTCTCTTATTTTTAAGTTTTTATTTAGTCTTGCTCTTTTTAAATTTCTATTTTCCTTATTCTCTTATTTATAACAATAGTACCCAAAATTCAATACATATATATATATTAAATAAAAATCAATTAAATAATAAAATATGGCGAAAAATCATTAGATTTTTCAAAAATGAAACAATACTATTTTGAAATTTTGGTAGATTATACACAATAATCTCAAAATCTTTAAATTTTACAATAAAACGTGGATTATTAATAAAAAAAATTACAACATTAACAAAATGTTATATATTAAAAAATGTCAATCCGAATATTCACATTTTATTTTACAATAGATAAGAGGAAAAATAAATATTACTGAATCCACCTTTCATATATTTATTTAATTACTCCTCTGCTTCCTGTCCTCCTTCAGCTTCATGTGCTTCATGACCACCTTCTTCATTATGCTCGCCTCCTTCACCATGCTCGCCTGCTTCACCATGCTCACCTGTTTCACCATGGCCACCTGCTCCACCATGGTCACCTCCTCCACCATGTGCACCATGTTCAGCTACTGCGCTATGTCCACCAGCCATTGCGCCATGTCCACCAGCCATTGCGCCATGTCCACCAGCCATTGCACCATGTCCACCAGCCATTGCACCATGTCCACCAGCCATTTCACCATGTCCACCAGCCATTGCACCATGTCCACCAGCCATTGCACCATGTCCACCAGCCATTGCGCCATGTTGTCCAGCTACTGCATTATGTTGAACCATACCTGGATGCATTTGTTGCATTCCCATTCCCATTCCATTCATTCCTACTCCATTCATTCCCATTCCATTCATTCCCACTCCATTCATTCCCATTCCATTCATTCCCATTCCATTCATTCCCATTCCATTCATTCCTATGCCCATTTGTGATTGCATTCCAACTTGAGCTGTCATTCCACTCATTTGCTGGCTCATTGCTAGCCCAGCCTGATATCCACTTTGATAATACTGATTGAATAAAGCCTGCATATTCATATTACCACCGTATCCATATGGATTCATTTGCGCTTTAATTGCATGTTTATATGCTTTATTTATATGATGCTGAACCACTGCCATCATTCCCATTGGATTATATGCACTGAAAACCATAATGTTCAATTAGTTTTACATTTTTACGTTTATTCACAATTCATTTTGAAATTATATATACCCAAATCTCGATCTGGCGCTTACATCATGTAGCATAAACTAATTTAATGTATAAATGAATAATTATACAAATGTGAAATACTTGCATTATATATATATGTATTTTACCTGTGCATAAAAAAGAGTTCCAAATAAAATAGTAATAAAACGTGACATTATTAATGCCTTTTAAGAACAACTAAAAATATTTTTAATTGAATTTGTTTGAAACTCAATTTTTAAATTGCATGAAGCTTAGTAGTGAATATTTTACACTAACTCATACGTCTTAAATAACAAAAATATACCTATAATAAATATTTAAATATTTACACGTCATGGGAGGTATATCGTATATTAAAGTTTGGAAAATAAATACATCTGAAATATATTAAGTATATACTTTAAAAATTAAATATAGCCATAAAAATTATAAAACTCCATCTTTAGTATATTACAATTTTTATTTCTTGAAAGCCGTTATAATTAAGGATATACGGCTAAATTATAAATAAAATTATGATAATATTGAATGAAATGATTGCAGTAAATCATAAATACTATGATGTTTGTTCATTTTATTTCAAACTTGTGAATATATCATATATCCCAATAGACCTGTTTGATCGATCAGTTCGTTCAGTTTAACATAACCTCATTTTTCACTAGACCCCTCGCGAGATTATACAAAATTCTAATATAATGTTAAATTGCATGAAATGAAGGATAAAATATTAAATACTTATTTAGGAAAATAATTAAATTATGTTTTGAACAAGTCACTTTTAAATAGTAAATAATTTTTGACAAACCCCTCGCGAGAATGAACAAAATGAAGACAATTTTGACAGCTCAAACAGGCCTATACATCGCTAGCACATGACGTCATTATTCATTTGAATTCATTTTTATAACCTCAAATCTCACTTTGGTACCCATATTTTGAATGCAATATTGGTATCAAAGACACGTTTTAGGTTATTTATTTATTTTTTTATTTATTATTAAATCAAAACTGTTGAACAATGGACAGGCCCGTAGCCCAATTATACATTGCTCATAATAATAATATAATGATATATTTAATACAAAGAAATGAAATTTTGATATATATATTAGGGCGGTTCGTTTTTTGTATGGGAGTTCCAAAAGTTTAAAATTTTCTAGCTCCAAAAGCATTTTTAGATGTGACTGGACCT
>JAABKK020058022.1:0-10039 GCA_011634745.2 Catotricha subobsoleta
AAACTACAAAATAATTAATTTTTCGTACAAAACAATGAAATTACATGTATTTTCATACAAATAATGTGTTTGTTTGCTATCCATGAGATTTTGACATGTCACTTTCAATTCGCCGTTAAATGCTTTATTGTTTGTGGATTTTCTGTTTCTGAGTCTAGGATATTACTCTACAAAAATGAATAATGTGTTTTTTGCTTTCTAACCTCGATTTTCATAAGATTTTGGTTGTTACTTGTTACTTTTTCATTGCATTTTTATATTTTTGTTATTTAATTTTAAAATAACTATATTTTGCAGTTATTGTGGCGATAATGTATTCTTTAGAATTAAATATTTAAATATTTTTTCGAACCGAAATAACCGATTTTTTTTCGGTGTACCTGTTTCATGGGTTCAACCAAAAAATATGGGTTTTTTGGTTCTGTTCGGTGCGGTTCTTATTCCTTGCTCGGCGCCGGGAAATGGATCATCAGCATTTGGGGGTAGAGTAGAACGTACTACGAACTAAGCGCAACAAACATTTTATACATCCAATTACAGGTCAAATAACTTAGCAAGGGTTCATATGACATTTGCCAAAACAATGAACTGAAAATATGTATTTGAAAAAAATAAATCAAATTATGCGTATATGAAGGGGGGTCAGCCAAAATATACTTTAAGTATAACTTAAATTTGGCCATAATTTATATACGTACTAAGCGTGAAGTAGATCTGTGTGCAGTATTGGACACAATTTTCACAATGTTTAAGTAATCAAGCATTAATAGGTTGCTTTTATTACGTACAAGGATTAAATTCATTCCACAAAAATTTTCACGAAGCAAAGCATTTCTTCTTTTACAATAATTATATAAGTAAATAAATAAGTATATTTAATATTTATATCTTAAATGTTTATTCGTTTTTTTTTTTTTTGATTTATAAGCGATATATGTATTAAAACTAATATGAGGTAAGTAGGTATTATTCTAGTTGAGCCACTGACTGGCGAGTCCTCACTGCGAAGATTTATTTTCTATTGTTCTCAACTGGCGAATATCGCTTTTGAAAATATCGAAAACCATAACAACAAAATACAAGTAAAAAAATGTGAGGACAACCGTTATTTCGCACTCTCGGTCGTGCGGAGAAATAGTGTCTTTTTTCACTTTTCTAAAATACAATTTCCTGTGTGCGACGAAAAAAAAATTTACGCTATGTAACTTTTTCAAATATATCTTCCACAAAAAACAAAAGCGTGTGGACCTATGTATGATCTAAGTGATTTAAATGTTTTTCGTGCCTTCACTATGAGAAAATTTAATAAAAATGTATAAAAATTATTAATTGAGAAACGGCCTTAGTTATGAAAATAAAATATTATCTTTGTCAAAATATATGTTAGATCTTACACAAAACGAACGTATCCTAAAACAGCACAAAACGCACTTCATAAACCCAAACGTTTTGGATCAGTTATGAATATAGTTTCATCGATGGTGTAAACTAATCATACGTCATATTACTAGTAAGTAATATATACATGTATGTGCATCGCTGATATCTCGCGCAGTGTTAACATTTCATTTATGGAAAACGAGATGCTTAGACAGAAAGATTTTCAATAATTCATTTTTATGTTCACCAAAAATAAGAAAAAGCGAAAATTTTTAATTCGTAATTATTATTTTGTGTTAAATAACGTGTTAATGGTGTAAATAATTTACAATTCATCCAAAATATCAGTTTAATTAAATTGTTTGTGTAGTGTGAATATATGATATAAAATGTGACGTACATTTCCAAGAATAATAATACATAGTTTTGTGAAGAAGTCACAGTAGGTACATTCATACTTACAGTAGAGCAGAGAAAAAAGATTGGTAAAGTTTTACAAGCAAAAATCATACTTACCTACACAAAATTGATAAAATATTTTAGTTTTAGTTTTAGTTTTTTTTTTTTTGTTTTATTTTAAAGTGATTAATATTAGAATCATATTTTATAAATTAGTATTTTTGAATACCTTGAAAACATCGGATATAAAAAAGTAATGACTTTTTTTTAATTTATAGCGCACAAAAAAAAACCTGTAGCGCGCTATCTCATTTTCTCTTTGCTCGGCTTTAATATTAGTTAAAAAAAGATGGTTGAGAATTTCTTGGAATCAAAACATTATAATAATAATATGAATGCTGGCATTTTGTTGTTTGGTTATTTGGAAGCAATACACCAACAACAACAACAATTGTTACTCCATCATCAGTTTGTTTTTGTGGTTCAGTAGCTGGTTTATATGCTTTTAATTTTATGCGATCAGCAAATTATGCATAAATTGTAAATTTAAATTAGCAACAACTAAAAAAAATATTTTTTTTTGTAAGTATTGCTTTGGAAGATAATTTTGTGCAGAAACCTTTAAAATATGTCTTAATATTTTATGATAACAAAAAAACCAAATAACGAAAACAAACCAATAGCAGAAAAAATTGAATTATATATAAATGATATCAGAGATTTTCTTTGAACTCTAAATTTGAAAGAGAAGCGAGTTTCAAAAAGTGTCTTTAGTAATTTAAACAAACACCAAGAAAAACAATTCAGAATATTTAACAGTGAAGACAAAGTGTGTATTAGTTTCTATTATAAAATATATTTTGTTTGGTTCTTATTGTAATGAAATAATATTGATCTCTGAAGAAATATCTATGAATAATTAATTGCAGTCAACATTGTTGGTGCTCAATATAGATAATTAATTTACATTTGCAATTTGAAATTAGAGTTACAATCAAATGTAAGTACATAGCTTATGATTTTCTAATTACACTTATCAATAATACATTTGGCATTAATAATATTTTTTTTTTATGACATTGGGATTAGTAGCTGTATATGAAATGTACAGAAATCACACATATCTTAGAAATATTATTTATAGCCATTTGAATTTTACATCTTTTTTATTTTTCGAATTATAAGCAGTATATAAGAATTTAACAATTATTCAATTGTTCAAAATGTTATGATAATATATATGTAGTTGTCCAAAATTAAAATTACGATTAGATTTAAATTCAGCACTGTGTTTAGAAACATTCAGGATTATGGCTATAATATATAATTTAATTTAGTAATATTTGTACCTAATAATTATTTCCCACTATTTTATGGATTGCTAAAGAAGTACCTTAATGTACCTTATATTTCTAAATATCTTTATTTTGAAAAACTTATGTTCGATGAGTTAAAATACTGAATCGATTGTGCAAAAAATTATCAAATAGGCTATAAAGAAAAGTCAGTACATATTAGTAATATTATTAAATTGCAAGGCTGTGTCCGCTACTTTTGTCGCTAGTTTCATTTTTGGTCAATATCTTCAGAACAGTACGAGGTACAGCGTTACTGGTATATGATTTAGAAAGCAGTAGGTCTGGTAACTCTACGCTAACGGTTCCAAAACATTGACTTAAAAGCTTTTGATTAAAATTCCCAATAGCGACAAAAAATGAAAGTCTTCGGTACTATTTACAATTTCTTTTACCGCTAACAGTGTTTTTAATTATATGCTTTTGAGGTAGCCTTTTGGAACGTTAGCGTAGAGTTACCAGACCTACTGCATTTCCAAATCATATGCTACCAATTTTGAGATAGTGGCCAAAAATTAAATTAAAGGAAAATTAGCGGCCACAGCATTGCTAAATTGAATGATTAAATCCTTAAAACCTACCCCAAGAACACAAAATGACGAAAGGTCACGATGACGTCACTTGGTTACGATATGGTCACTCTGTCGTTATTGTGGCGCCACATATGACCATTTGGTCATGAATTAGTCACGAATTGGTCATATGTGGCGCCACTGTGCTCCTTGGGACCAGCTACCTTTAAAGTAATCAGTTCAGTATATCCATTTTATTTTGGTTAATATCTTTCTTATGAACAAAGAACAGACCATCTCTTCATTACAATCCAATTGTGGAGTATTTTTTGGAGCCGTTAGAAGCAAAACAGTACTTCTCATGGCAGGTGTTCAGACCCTACATTGTACCGTACCCCAATCCAAGTGTATGAATGAATAGATTAAAACTAAAATATTAAATTTGAATTGAAAATTAAATTAGATCAAAATTTATTACCTTTTGCATTACTACTCAAATTACTATACTTTATGTCATTTGTTTGAACATGTTTGTCCATTCAAGAAATAGCAATTTCTTTTCCCAATATTATTAAACACGTGCCTTATTTAATCACAGGTGCAAATGTTCTAAATAAATTTTACTTAAAATACGTATTAAATATTTATTATATATATATATTATATAATAAAATGTCTAATAATTTCTAAAAGAATTACATTTATAGATAAATACAGACAAAACATGCTAATTCTCATAAAATTTATTATTTACTTGTTTACTTAAATGTTTTGTTTTATTATTATTCCTTGTAATGCAAATTAATTTTTTTTTTAAATGTTAATTGCCGCTAGATGAACAACAAATGTTTTATTGTTCAATGAAATCTTTTTTTTTTTTTGGAATAGAAACAATAAGCGCCGTATGGTCTTCGGTAAACACGGTTTTCAGATTCTGTGAATTATTTGAGATTTATATTTCGTCGGAATTTTAAGAATGTTTTATTAAGCTAATTATTTGTTATTTTCTATTTAAATTATTTTAAATATTTAGTTTTATTAAAATTAAATAGATTGCTATAATAATTGTATAATAATTCAAACGAAATGCTGTATTTGCATTTAAATTTATTTGTTAATTTAAAATGGTTGGTGACATAGCCATAGGTGTTTGATAAAAACCAATTAAAATGTTTATTATTCAGATGACTTCTGCAGAGAATCCAATCAAAACTTTGAATTGTGAAAATATGTGCGGCCAAAAGATTGTATATTCTTAAAAAAAAACGTACTATTTTTTTTTTTTTTTATTAAATCCTAAAAGAAAACAGCAAATATAATTATAATATGAAATACTTCTAATGCAGCAATTGAATGGAAATACTCTTTTATTTCCTTTTATTGTTCAACTAATCTTATTATTCTTATCTCTCATTTAATTTTCTTTATTAACTATGATTTCTGTTTGTATTTATAATCAAAATAACAATTTATTTTATAAAATCATGCCAAACAATCGAATTGAAAATATACAACATTTTAATCGTTGCTTTGTATTTCAGAGAAATTGTATTATTTTTTTGTTGTTTTTATTTTTCATTATGCTTATGCAATCGTTTATTTTAACCGCATATTTACTAAGAATTATTTGTATTTTTTTTTTTTTTTTTTTATGAAAGTAAGTGCGTTGCTCATATGCGACTGTTCTGTCTATCAAACAACCAACTATGGTAGTTAATTGTATTGTATCATGATGGAGATTATAAGAAACGATAACAATCGTCAATTCGATGATAATTTTCTTTTAGTTTTCAATAATTTTAAAACGACATTTTATATAAATGCTTCAGTCTCGATGGTCGATTGTATATCATTTAAATGCATTGAAAATGTTTCTGAAAGAAGAATTGAAAAAAAAAATATGTGCAAATAGAATTTCTATAAGATTTTTATATTTTATTCTGTTAAAAATATTTTTGTTTTCTTAACAAGTTATTGATTAAATAAATATTAATATATTTGAAATTGTTGCCTTTTCATATTCGGAATATTCTCAACAAAATCACTAACACATGCAATATATCTTTACGTGCTTTTTTTTCAAAAAAATATATTATGTGTTATGTTAGAGCAGGTATAAATTGAGTTTTAACAGAAAGGATGAGTTTGTTATACGATTTAAAATATATTTTATGGTTATTTTCTTCTAACAAAAATCATTCGCATCTTTTTATATTCATATGTGTAAGTGTATTTTAAGGGCTGGAATTTTTCTTTTTCTATTTCTTACCAAGAAAAAATTGAAATATGATTCGATGCTATGTTTAAAGTTCTCTGCCTCTATTTGCCCAAAACATGCTTTTATACATTGAAGAATACGACTCTAAAGAGTATTTTTACTCACATAAGTATCTACATTCATATGAAAGCTAATGAATTTTGTACATTTTAGATTTTTTTTTTTCATTTTATTTATATTGCAATTATATCCTCAAATTTGATACATTTTCATAAAAACTTTTTGTGCATAACCTCAACAATATTTTTTAATTATTTTCTGTTTATTTAGTTTGTAATCTATCGATCGTTATGTATATTTATTTATTTGATTAGTTTTCATTTTCTGCTATCGTCCGTAAGTATATATTTTTATTATGATGAAGAAGATTAATTTTTTGTATGCAAAATATGCTGTCAGGCACAAGTTCAAAAAGCATCCGCGGTTTCACTTAAGTAGTCAATGTTTTATTTAAATCGCAGGCTTAATTTTCGACTCTTGACAAATAAAAACGATTCCAAACTTTTTTTTATGATTATTATAATTTTTTTTTTTGATTAAATGAAGTGAAATCTACTCAATAATTTTTATGTTATGTCATCCGTACTTTTTTTTAAGGGATATATGACAATGAAATGACAAGTGCCTTCAATATATGTATTAAGCATTAGATTTACCGAAAATGATATGTGAAATGGGTAAAGATATTTCCATATAAAAAAAATAAATACCGCCACAAAACATTCTAAATCATGTGCGTATTTCGTTTTCTTTCCATTTCATTTTAGTTAATAACCAAAATATCAGCTTTTCCCAATTTCAACTTTTGAATAATATATTTGATTGCCTTTTTTGTATATAAGAAACATATAAAATTTATGTCACAGTCGATTAAATGAGACGAATTTTATTCAAACTAAACTACAGATATATTTAAAATTTCGATTTCGGTACTCTGGTTTCTATTACAAGCTAATTTATTTTTTGACTTGAAAATATTTTTATCAACCTGTGGTTACGTTAAAAAATATACCATTTTCTTTATAATTTTACTTATATAAATCCTGTTTCATTAAAAAAAAACAATTACCTTATAACATAAAACGATTTTGTCAAATATAGAAGATGCTCCTGTTAGTAAATACCGCCCACCGAAATATTGGTATTGGCCCCACAAAATGATACGAGCTGTTATTTTTATATTGCTTACAGGTTACGTGGCAATGTGACTGAATTTATTCAAAGTAGATTTCTTTGTATTCTTATTATTTCATTAATATTCAAATAGAATCTATTTTATGATACATATTTTCTATTTGCAACACTTATTATCTTCTTTTCATCCATCATTTTATTTCTATAAGTGATGTTTCTTTCATTTGCTTTTTTCATTTTTCTTTTGTAATTAATCGTCATCACAAATTTTAGGAAGATAAAATAGAAAGATACATTCTAACGAATTAATATTAATAAAAACGGTTTTACTTATTTCATTTTTATGTAACCGAAAGCATCTTTTCACATTTTATTTTACTAATACCAATACCAATACCAGAAAACAAAATATTTTATATAAGCGATCTAACACGCAATAACAATAAAAAGAAATAAAAAAAAAAAAATGAAAAAATTGAATTATTAAATATTGTACGACGAATAAATGATGAATGTAGGTATATCTCTACCACCTATAACCAACTTAGGATACCGATAATACATATATATATATATATATATGTATGTGGAGCGATACCTCGAAAAGCAAATGCCAATAATATCTTTTCCAAATACTAACTAATGACATGTGTTTTTTATTTATATAAAGCCAATATTTTTGAAGTCAAGTGTTGTTGGAGCGCTCAATGCTGGTAATATGATGCGACATTTACAAATAACTTATTTCTATCGAACGATAGACTTAAGTAATGGATCAAATAATATTTTAGGCTTAAATAAAAAAAATAATATAAAAATAATATGTCTATTATAGTTTCAATATACTACATATAAACCTTGCGTAAAGGCCAGCAAGTATCATTAGGTGAGACAAAAAACAAAGATGAAAAATGAACTCAAATTAGATTGAAAAAAAAACTATCTATTTTTGAAAATTTCGAAATTAAGAATACTTACCTAAGATTTACGTAAATCATAATTTTAATGCGTCTTAAAAAACCGTTTTTTTTTTTTTTTTATTTCTTAAAAAGTCAAATATCGGTTTTTTTCCATGCTCTGTTCAAAAGAATTACTGCACCTTTGCGCCTTCACCAAACCATCACAATTAACCATATTTGAAACTACAATTCCTGTTTAGAAAGAGGAAACATTTATTTAAGTTTAACATGCAACGTATTAGTTTCTTTTTTTTAATTTCATCTAATTATTTTACTTATTTGTATCGCAGTTGCACGATACGATGGTTTAATTTTAATATAATATGGAATTTGATAAATATTTAAAATGGTATTAGGTTCTGCTTCGCTAGGTGGTCAATATCATTATTGAATACATTACATGTAACTATTTCCATTTATTATTTAAATCAATGAGATTAATTATATTTAAGCCCATTACATAGAATTGCACATTGTTCTTCTACAAAAGTTCAAAAAATAAAGAAATAAAGAAATCCTGCTAAAAACCAATTATTTTTAAAATAAAATTTGTATATTGTTACTTTGAGCGGAAGACAATTTTAATTTACTAAAAAAAATATATAAAGCAAAATTATGACGTCCAATAAATTCATAAGAAAATTTAATCGAAAATAGTTATAAAGAAAAACATTTCGACTCAATTAATTAAAAAAAAAAAAAAAAACCAAACACAAAGCAAAAAAACTCTACAATAAAATGCAAAATGAGAATTCGATGAATTTCAGCAAATTTCATTTAAAATGTTGTCTTGTATTGTCGTCATTTTATTTGTTTGATGTTAGGTTGAATATATAACGTTTGTGAAACATCACATAGTATTGCAGTAGTCTATCATTACTACTCTACTAGTAATTAAATTACGGTTCTTATTTTATTGTATAAATATTTAGGTCTGCTCAATTTTCGGTAATTTATGTCCATGAGTTTACGTAATATTGAAACCATCGATTTTATTTGTAAATTAATATTAAAATGATGCTGAGCCAATCTGTTTTAAATCAATTATTAATTTTATGTTAAACCTTAAACAAATATTCATTAACAACGGTAATTAAATAAATATTCAATTACCTAAATAGGAGTTTTTTTTTCAATTCAATTCAATTTTTTTCATTAAGTATTTTGTTTTTAATTATCATTTATGAAATACAATTATTAATAATTTTTCAGTAACTGACATTGTAAACAAAAAGGCAGGTATATGAAATTATATACAGGGCGTTCCTGTACATTTTTTTGATCCTTTCTTTTCATAGGTAATATATACTGTGTATAGAAAGGCTGTGGCGGCAGCACTGTCTACGTGATTCAATATAAATTTTGCGTAGTCAACATGTTGACAGAAAAAAGATGGCTTTTGTACTAAACTCTATATTATGTTTTCTTTTAAGATTATCTAAAACATATAGATTACACCTTGACCAGAAATTAGATGTAAAACGCAGTTAGCCGAAGTAGCTTCGTCCATGCAAATTGTTGTGATTACAACAACAACATATATAAAATTTACTTCGGCTGTTTGCACTTAATTTATGGTTGAGATGTATGGAGAAGTTTTAGAAGGCAGAGGAACTGATAAACAAGTATGATTGATTTGGTTTAAAACAATGCTCTAAAGGTGATATTAGTGATGGGCTCGTAATTTACCGGCGTAAATTACCGTGTTAATTTACGGTAATTTACGGTAAGTAATTTAAATTATAAATTACCTAAATTTTAAATTACCGCCTTTTTAATTTTTTTTTAATGTGCTTTAAAAATTATGTCAAATCGTCGGCTGATAGTTGTTTTGTCGCACATCCATTTTTATTTGAAAGGAAAATAGAGCTTATGTATATGTTGTTAAGGTCTATTTTCCTTTCAAAGAAAAATGGATGTGCGACAAAACAACTCTCAGCCGACTGTCTATAGACAGTTTATAGATCAATGACAGTCTATAAACCGTCTATAGACGGGACATTAGACCGTATATAGACGGTT
>JAABKK020058023.1:0-10038 GCA_011634745.2 Catotricha subobsoleta
ATGGTTTGTCACATTTTGGAACTATGCAGTTATGCACAAAATGGTTTGACTCGGTTTGGAATTAGTGGTCAAATGGGGGTTGACTTGTTTTCGATTTAGTGGTCAAATGGCTTAGCAAGTATTGGCAGAACACCGACGATATTTATCCAGATGTTAGTTTGTATGAACAATATTTTGGATAGCGCGCTATTCAGATTTCGAATGTAATAAAAAACGCACCTAAAGTATCAGTAAATCATCGAATGTGTTTTACGATAACATAATCCCCGACCCATTATTTTCTATCAAGTTTCAATATTTACTAATGATAATCACTAGGTATTTTAACAATATATTTACATAATAATATATATATATTTTTGTATATGAAAACATATTCTTATATTGCTTCTTTCTATTTAATTATTATTATTATTCAGCTGCTGGATACACTCCAAAAAATTAATCGCTTCATCTAAGTATCTGCTTCTGCAGACATTACACTCATACGTAATAGTTTGTTAATATATGTATATAAAAAAAAAACTATTTCTATTTCTTTAATTCGTTGAACTTAAATGGAATAATGTTTCCATTTAATTTTCTATCTGATTTTCTAACCACCAAAACATAATTTCACATTTTCCGTAAATTAAATATCAATGGAACATGGAACACAATTTTAATTTAAAAATATTTGCTAAATAATACGAAACCAATTATTGATTTTATTGATTTTATTCATTTTATGTGTTACTTAAGAAAAATTAGAATTTTTTAAATCAAAAAGTGTCGAGAGAGATGTTATAACGCGACTAGTCTAATTTCTTTTTTCCTAATATTTTTAATTATATAATCGCATTAATATATAAATATATAAATATATATTGTCTAAAGTGCATTCATTCCCTTCCCAATTTTACTTTCATTTTGATTGTGCGTTTTATGTATAAATGTGAAATAATTGATGTTATGAAGATACATCCAAAAAAAAAATCGTTGAATTCCAATCATATAAAAGTGGACTGAAAACAAACGTAAAGCATCAGTTCGCTGTTGTTTACGCATCGTACAACTAAATCATGAAGGTAAAACACATTTGCAAAGTTAATAAAGTTATACTACGTTTAATTGTGTGAAATTGATTTTAAAAAAGTTAAATAACATTTGTGAAATAATTAAAAAATAGAAGAAGATAGATGAATTGAAATACATAATTTTAAATTATATAAAATATTGTGTGTTTCGTCAAATTTATTTAATGTGTTTAAGTGCACTAAAATATAATACTGTGTGATTTGGGAATTAATTAAATATGCATTTAGCAATATTATCAGAAATATTATTTTAAGCAATTTCATATACAATTATACATATATGTAAAAAATTAATAATACAGTAGAACTTGTTATGTTGACGACCCTTCGGGACCGGCTAAAATCGGTCACTTTATTTGTTAAATTGACCAGTGGTCACTTTATCGATAAATTCAAAATGCGTACTATATTTATGTGTACTTAGTGCATATTCCATGTTATATTTCTATATTTATTGAAAAGGAACATACATTTTTACACCTCGACCATAAATTAGATGCAAACAGTCAATGTAAATTTCATGTATATTTTTTTTGTAACAACAACAGTTTGCATGAACAAAGCTACTTCGGCTAACTTCGCTCTGCAGTTACTTTCTGGTCGAGGTATAATTACATGTTACATGTTACATACTACATTAAAATTGGATATCATCTCTTTTTAGCATAACACATAATCACTGCTTTAGGAATTTATTCAATAAAATATGTACATGTTATTACATAACTGAATTAAGTTTTATTGAAAAAATCTGTTAAAAATGTTTGAATTACATCTTTCCGTTTTTCGGCAACTTCATGATTTATTTCATTCGTTGGTTGCCTAATATATCTCAATATCTGACTTTATACTTGGAACTACTAGCATCACAGTTTCCATTTTCATTATCGTTGCAAATGTTATTAAAAACTTAATCGAAAAATTCTGTTTCAGTTAATTCTTCAAAATAATGTATTTTCTCCATAATTTTCAAATTTAGCCATATTAAAACCTTCAATGTAATGTAATTTGACTTCTTCTTGTGAATTGTGATAATGTTGTACGTTTAATATCCATAATCAAAAAAAAAACAAGTGGTTAAATTAGAAGGAAATATTGTTAGAGCTAAAATCAAAAAAGGTTTTTAAAGCGTGGTCACTGGTCAAGATAGCAAAATGGTTACTTAATCAAAAAAATGCCTATGTAGGCATCATACGGGACCGATGAAAAGTGTTCAATATAAATGGTAGTCAACATAACTGTATTTACATTTATATCGTCGCATAGAGCTCCTTCCATATTGTTTCTTTTTTTGCACGTAAAATTTACCTAAGTTTTGGTGTTTTATTTGCTCTAGGTGTTCGTTTGTGTTCTTGCGCTAGTTTGCTATACATCAGCAGGATTTTTAGGAGGGGGTGATGATGGCGGCGGAGGTGGTTACCCTTCAGGTAAACAAATTGCAGAATTAACAATGTTTTACTGTTTTACGTGAAATGAACAAGAAACGTGTTCAAATAGCTTTGAACAACATGCCGCTTCGTATTTTTGTTAATTTATAAAACAATATGTTTTAGGACCTTCAGGTGGAGGTGGAGGATGGCAAGGAGGTGGAGGTGGAGGTGGAGGATGGCAAGGCGGTGGAGGTGGAGGTGGAGGATGGCAAGGAGGTGGAGGCGGCGGAGGTGGTGGGGGAGGTGCTGTGAAAATCATTAAAGTAATTGAAGAAGAAGGAGGACATGGAGGTGGACACGGAGGTGGACATGGAGGTGGCGGTCACGGTAAGATTACTACTCATTCATTCTTTTTTTTAGAATAGTGAATTCAACATACAATCATTGTAACTACAGGGTTCAGTAATGAATTAAATAGTGGTTTAAATCATTTAATTCTGAATTGATGTTTTTTTTTTTTTTAATTCACGATTTTGCAGTAAATGAATTAAATTATAAAATAAATTTATTACACATAAGCAAGAACAAGATGCTCTAATGCATCAAAAGGTTTTAAAAGTACATATTTTTTCTTTGTCTGAGATTCTACATACGTTACAGTTCAATAAAAAAAAAAGTAATAAGTATTTTATGATTTCACAAACACTACATAATCAGAGTAGTGTTAAACCATGGCGTACCACAAAAACCGGAAGCGATTATGAAGGGTGGACTTACATCCCGATGTCATAAATGAAGGGCTTGAGGGAAAACACTATAAGCCACATCAATATCGTTTTGAGATAGACGCTTTTGAAGTTTGCAAAAACCGTGAAATGAAAATTGAAAGTTCGTTAAATTAGCAATAGATTTTGAATAATTGAAACGCGTGGTGCAATCGATTGGTTCTTAATATAGCATCAAAGCTTGTTTTTATGAATCAAATATTAAATAAAACAAAACTTAAAAGAAATTTAAATGTCTGAAATAAATTTATGTATTAAAAAAAATAGGTAAAAATGTATTAAAAATGAATTAGTATGAAACATTTTTTTTTCTTTTGAAAATTATTTAATTTACTTTTCTTCATTTAATACATTTTGTCATTGAATTAATTCATTTCCTTCAAATGAATGATGTTTTTATATAATTCATAAATTAAACCGTACCCTGTTTACTAAATACAATAATTATAATATGTATTTTTATTTGTCATATTCCGGTTATTACATTTACTGGACTCCGGATACAAATAAATTAGAAAATAATATTTCATTTTGCTAATAGTTTGAGTTTTATATTGATAATATAAAAACTAAATATTAATTTCAAACAATATTTATTGGTTGTAGGTGGTGGCGGTCCAGAAGAAGTTATTAAAATCATTAAAGTTCAAGGTGGTGGTGGCGGACATGGAGGTACGCAATACTTTTATATAAATAAATAACTAAGCAAAATTAAATGGCTTTTATTAATATTAATTTCTGTTGTATAGGCGGTGGAGGCGGTGGAGGCGGAGCACCTGTTAAAGTAATAAAAGTAAGTAAAACAAATAAATTGGTACATAACTTCATTCTTATTAGGAATGAAAAATGTTTCTCTACAAAACTTATAACTTTTGATTTCAATCTGTTCATTTAATTCTAAGAAAACAGATTTTTTTGCATCTTCCATATATAATATCTATAAACTTTACACATTCTCCAGGTTATTCAGGAGGAAGGCGGTCATGGAGGTGGTGGCGGTTATGGAGGTGGTGGAGATCATGGAGGTGGAGGTCATGGAGGTGGTGAAGTGAAAATTATTAAGGTGAATAATTTTTTATTTATATATGTACATTAAGGTTAGCGGGCTTTCAACTTTTCACAAATTCTTGGAAGTATACCTTAAAAAATGGTTATGTTTGGTATATATAATGAAAATACCCAAAATTTGGTGCCGATAGATCATGTCGCGATGACAGATGGCGAATTTTTTTTAACTTCAAAAAATCTTCTGTACGACAAACATTGTTTTCTTGCTCAGTCTCTTTAAGCTTTTTCTGCAGATTGAGTAGACGGATTTTGATGATTGAGCCACCGTTGAACGCAGAACTGAAATGTCTACAATATATTTTTATTTTGATTTTGATCTGTTTTTTGGATTTACACCAAAAATCAGTATTTTTGATTTTACGACTCGAAAACCCAAAAGCATTCATAATCAAAATAAAATTATTTGACGTGCCTTAAACTCTGCGTCTAACGGTGGCATTCATCATCAATCATTAAAATCCGCTCAATCAGTCTTGAGCCCTGAAAATGAGTAACTTTTATTTTGTTAATTTTCTTTTGCCTTTTTCTCAGGCAGAAGGGGTCTAAAGTTGATTTTAAGAAAATGTATGAAAATCAACAAATCTGTTCGTGGCCTTAAAATTTATTTAAATTTTTTTTAAGTAAATTTATAAGATTTATTAAAACGAAATCTGTTCAATTTAAAATTTTCATAATTTTCAAATTTGAAGTATAAAAAAAAGAAATGATTTCTCCACGAATCAAAAATTTTAAAGACATTCTGTATTAATACATTTATTTTTTATTTTCTTGTATCATTTTATTATGCACCAAATGTAACAATTTTTTAAAGTATGATTCCCAAAATGAAAAAAAAAATCCTTCATACATTACCCCCCCGGTCACCCTAATAGATATATTGTCGAAATATAAATTAACTAGATTTAAGTCTGCAATGAAGTAATATTAAAAAATATATAAATTTCCAGGTTATAACCAGCCACGGAGGTGGTGGTGGACATGGAGGCGGCGGAGGCGGTGGAGGTGGTGGATGGCAACAAGGAGGAGGTGGTCATGGTAAATAAAATAATATTTCTTATCAAATTTAAATCTAAACGAGAACATGGAAGTAAAAACAGATTTCTAGTCCTCAATATCCAATGTGTAATTTTAATTATTAAAATAATCTAATATTTTATACTCATTCACTGAAAATGAGAACAAAAACAATTCATAATATAATTTACGAATGCTTGTGCATTGACTCTTAATTTAAATTAATAATTGATTATATTATATTAGACGTTTTATTTATTTTCACTTGCTGTGTTGTACTATACAATAATTCTTACGTCACATTATTTCATCGATGTGACGACTACTCAACAAAAAATGAAAATAACTTATGCCCATAGCCCTATCACACTGAACATGGTAAATATTTACCAAGAATTTTTTCTTGGTAAAATGTAATTCTCCATACGTTCTCAATAGTTTTAAATAAAAGGAACTGATAAAAAAGAGCGAGCGCCCCATATAATTTTACGAGGTAAATTGAAAAGTAAAAAGATAACCGCTCTATACTTCTGTAATAGCTAATAGGTAATCGGTATTTTTTCTTTTACTTCAATAATTCTGGAATATTTTGCATGATTATTGTAGAATCTCTTCACTTTTCATGGCAAATATTTTAACAGTGCGATAATTTGAATTTATTTTTAAATAAATAAAATTCAAGTGAGCAAAGAGTTCAAAAAATACGAAACATGTAAAAATTGGTTTAAAAATTGGGCCAATTTCTTCACATTTTCGTATTTTTTGAACTCTTTGCTCACTTGTAATTTTATATTCGCCTCTCGTTATTTTTTCACAATTTTTCAAGTCAAGTTACTAAAAACTTGTGTGGAGTATGGGCATTATAAACAATCGAAAAATTAATATCTACAACAATTCAAATCTTACCAATTTCTATCCCCCTACAGGCGGCGGAGGTGGTGGTGGCAGTGCATATAAATTGGTAAAATTACTGGTTCCCGTCAGTGGAGGACATGGAGGTGGCGGAGGTGGTGGAGGTGGTGGAGGATGGCAAGGTATGACCCTACAGAAATTACTTTATACATTTGGCTTTTCTAAATTAAGGCGGCTGAATAGATAAAATGAGACATCTATGTTTACTTTTCTGAAAGTCAAATTGTCCATACAATATTTTTATAAAGTGGTCTTACAGACAGGCGTTATTTAAAGTAGATTATGTTCAACAGAAACGAAAATGAAAAAAGTGCTTCATATACGGCATGAAGAATTCTATTAGCTAATTTTTTTCTGCAGACATCATATTCGAAATATGTCTCTAAATAGTCAAAAAACGTGTCAATAAATATGAAACACATTAACATATTTCAATGAAATTATCATCATAAATAATTAATTTAAAAAAAAGTAGAACATACACGGTCATGTAAAAAAGTTCAACTTTTCAGAATATATATTAAGTCCGTTCACGGAATATCCAGGAAGACGTTTCACTAGATAGCCATTTTTCGAAAACAAAATTAACATGTCATCGCGAATGTAATACCTTAGATACACTAGAGAGATAATTACTAATTAACTCGGACTTAATGATGATAAACGCGCTCTGATTGGTCAAAACTTCATTAAGATCATCATTATCTTTCTAGTGTATCTATAGTATAAAGCTATTTTTATGTAAATTTATTATAATTATTAATTATATTTATAATCTTTATAGGAGGCGGTGGAGGAGGTGGAGGATGGCAACAAGGAGGAGGTGGCGGTGGCTGGGGAAAATAATCATAATCCGTTACTGGTTAACATATGATTATATTTAAATGTTTCATATTTATTTAATTCTTAAATTGTTGTTATGTTGTTCAATTTATTATGACTGAATAAAGATTTTTTTGTAAATAAATTTTTAATTCTTTTAAAAAACTGCAGCAAAACTTTTTTTTTCAAGTTTTTACAAAGTGATTTAATTAAGTTTTACTTCATTTTTGAACTACGAGACATGTATGCCCTATGGGACAGTTACTTGTTAAATAATTAACTAAGGCAACGATTGCAAAAATATTAATTTTAAAGCTTTATTTTAATCTTTTGTCATTACCGAAAACATATAATAACTAACTGTAGGCAGCAGTCTTTTGAATTTTCACTAAAAAAAATTTATTATAAAATGTTGCGAAATAATGTTTTTCTTGATTTCCAACGAGCCCACAAACGTTGAGATTGGTTAAAATTTGTAGAAGTTACGGTTTTGGACTTAATTCAGATTTACAGCCATTTTAAATGAAAATAGGACTATTTTGAAATGCTCACAACTTCTACAAATTTTAACTAATCTCAAAGTTTCATAAATTCTTTTAAAAGTTATAGAACTTAGAAGATGAAAAAACACAAACACTCAAAATCTCAAGTTCAACTGGATTGCGCGTGGCTAAAATTTAAAAAATTCGGACCAAAACATTAAATATAGTCGTTTTAAGTACAGATACAGTCACATCTAAAAATGCTTTTGGAGCTAGAAAATTTGAAACTTCTGGGAAACAAACTACCGTAATATATATATCAGTCCTTAATAAATAAAATGAGTTTTAATTAAAATGAAATTTATTTATACTCTTATTAATTTAATAATATGCAATGCATATTCAGTCGGGTTATTTATTATTAAACATAAGTAAGTACATTTTATAAATATTTACATTTTTTTAAAAACTAATGCGAATGTTTTATTAAATAAAACAAATTAATATCATAACTGATATGAAATGTAAACTATTTTCAAATAATTAATTAATTTAGTAATATTTCATTTCTGCGTGTATATTTCAGTATATTCTGGTTGAGTTAATAACACTAATGTAGTGAAACTGTGATTTAATCCCAGCCGCCGCCACCACCACCTCCTATAAAGTAATAATAATATTTAATAATACTTAATTTTGTTTTTAACAATGTGAATTTTTATTAAAGTCAACAAATATTTTTGGACTATTCCCGAAGATAATTATAAATAAATATCCACGTAGTCAGAATTTATGACTGATCGTTTTATTCTAACTGAAATTACGAAAATTTTATGTATATCTCTGCTTTAAAATAATATCTAATAAATACCTTGCCAACCCCCTCCTCCTCCGCCTCCATGACCGCCACCGCCTCCATACCCGCCACCGCCTCCATGACCGCCACCACCACCCCCGCCATTTTCATAGACATGAATTATCTAAATGAAGAATAATAAAATACATATAATATATTTAATTTAAATTAATAATGATTATTTTTTTCTTAAAATATATTTCTTATACATATTTAAAAAGAAAGAAAAAAGTTTTGATTTCCTTTTTACAAGATAGAGACGGAGATTATGACCATTCGGTAGATGCAGTATATGCGCCGTTTCAAAATATACATGCAAAAACGAAATAGTTGAAAAAAAAAGTAAAATTATATTTTTGAAGAGGAAAAAATTCTGCGTCCTTTGGTATATTGACCATCAAAATCTAAAAAAATTGAGATGTTCCCAGGTTGAAAGAAGAGGTTAGTACATATATTTTGACACAAATTTAATTCTGCGTCTTTTGGTATATTGACCATCAAAATCCATCCTATAGTTTTTTGTTTCGATTTGTTGTGGTTTTTGGTTCGTCAGATCGAAAAATATTGTGGAAGGTTGACAGATATTGGTTATCGATCCACCATAACACATAATTTATTCTCTTCAAAATATATACAGTTCAGGCAACGAGTCATGACCAACATGGCGTCAACTGCACATATCTTTCTCCTTTTGTCCCCTCAAAATCTATTGTTTTTGATACGATGCGCAGGAAAAGACGAATTTCGTGATTCATGACTCGTTAACCGCACTGTAAGTTGCTGTTCCGATCCATCCATTCGCACTAGGCCTTCATTACCTCGGGCAAACAGTTATATATTTATAGGTGTCAGTCCAAAGAAAATGGAAAAAAAGTTATTTTTTATGCTATTTTGTAAAACCTAAATTTATATATTTACAAGCAAAAATTCTCCGTCTTAAGGTGAAAAAAAAATCGCAAAAAAAAGTTAAAAAAATATATTACCGTAAGATCATCGCCTCCCCCATGTCCGCCACCTCCATGTCCACCTCCGCCACCTCCATGTCCGCCTCCGCCACCTCCATGTCCGCCGCCTCCACCACCTGTTATAATGCAATGGTATATTAAATTAGTCAAGTAGATTAGAAAAATTAAATTTCAAACATTACAAATAAAAATATTAATTTAATATTTTTACTCACCGCCAAGACCTCCAAGTAAACTGCTAAGTCCGCCTATGAACAAAAAAAAAATAGATATTAGTAGTAATTCTTTTTTGTTATAGATATACTACGTATGTATAGGTATTAGGGCGACAATTCGACCTCATAGGAAAAAAAGTCACATCTTTATTTTTTACACCTTATATGGTTTTTGCTTTTTGCCTAACGAACCGATGCTATTAGAATAGGGTTTAAATTTTAAGCCGATTGGATAATGCCAAAGTCCAAAGTTTTCCATTTTTGACTCATCGACAAAAATAATACCCTCGGATAAAAAAAAAAATTGACGATTTTTTGTGTTTTCTCGACGAATCATAAATTTTTAAGACTTATAAGTATTTTTTTTTTAAACAAAAATAAATTCCTTTAGTAGTTACGATCGTAACCATAGTCAAAATCGTTCAGCAATCGATTTTCACCGTGGTTACGATGCTGCATTTCGTGCAAATAAA